>VNJR01005179.1:0-54645 GCA_008042585.1 Drosophila punjabiensis
CTTTCATATACATACAATTTTTACAGTTTTACATCTTTTTACATTTTTTCACATTTTTACATGTAAAGTAGAATTAAATTTTTCTCCACGTTTACCGATCGTTTGTATGGCAGCTATATGATATAGTCGTCCGATTCTTATGAAATTTACAGCAAAATTCTGAAAAAATATGAACCACTAGTATCTAAAAGTAGAAGAAATTATGTTAAAAGCTGACAAAATAATAATTTTATTCTAAAAATTTGCCGACCGTTCCTATGGCAGCTATATGATATAGTAGTCCGATTCTTATAAAATTAAATCAAAAAATCTGAAACAATATAGAAAGCTTATAACTGAGAGTTGATCATAATATGTTGAAAAATAGTGAAGTTATAATTTTTTTTCAACAAATTTACGGATCGGTTGTATGGCAGCTATATGATATAGTTGACCGATCCGGCTCGTTCCGACATATATACGAGTGAGAGTATATAGAAGAAAGTTTTATTCATATAGCTTTAAAACTGAGGGACTAGTTTGCATAGAAACGGACAGACGGACAGACGGACAGACGGACAGACGGACATGGCTAGATCGACTCGGCTGTTGATGCTGATCAAGAATATATATACTTTATAGGGTCGGAGATGATTCCTTCACTGCGTTGCAAACATCTGACTGAAATTATAATACCCTGCAAGGGTATAAAAAGAAAAATAACTTTTTTAAGTTGCAATATAATTTAGAACGCTGAAGAAGCCAGGGTTCTTTTTTAAATAAATTATTATTGACTTGATTTGATTTTTATATGAATACTCAAATTTCTTGCTCTGATTATAAGCTTCTCCTGAATGTATAGATATTTTTGCATATTAAAAATATAACTTGTATTAAAAATAAATTAACTGAAATGCAGGTGCATTAAAATAACCTACTCTCGCAGCATGACACCATGAACTGTCTCTAACTGGTATTTACTTATATAATATAACTAGCGAAAGTGAGTGATTCATGATGAGTTGAGTTTTAATCGAAAAAATTATACAGGAATTTCCTAAAAATTTCATTAAAAAAATCTATATAAAGGGTGAAATCAAGAACATAGTAATAAGCCCCTGGTCAAGTGTTAAATAATCAAATTTCCTTAGGTACAGGGTAGGTACCAGGTCGAGGTCAGAACATTTAAGCCTTATGCTCTTGCCAGAATTTTATGTGTCACCGCAGACAGCGGTGGCAGATGGGGATTTAGGGAAAGGTGGACTTTGAAATATATGAAACTAGCCGCAGCTGCAGACTGCTGCCGTTGGGTGGCAGGAATCTCGGACTCGGCTTTTATTTTTTTTTTGTTTTTTTTGTTGACGGGACCGCAATGTGGAACGTGTTATGCAAATCTGGTCGGAATTGTAGGTAGATTTGTATGTACAGTATGCCCAGTTTGGTGTTTTCCCCGCCGGTATTTGGCCTGCGATGAGCTCTGTTGACCATCTGCAGCGCCAGCGGTGGCGGCATCAAAAACAATTTAGCCGCTCCGCCCAGCTACACCACTCAGCACTTTTTGTCGCCGCACTCCTTTTCGCCCCTATTTGATTCACTCAAAATGGTAATTTGAATTGCAAAAAGTTCATTGTTTCGTGCTTATTGCTCCTTTCATGTTTACCTCGGCCGCCGCCAAGCAATTAGCAATGCAATGAGGGGAGCTTTCCGGGCTGGGTTGTCGCATTAAAAATGATATCCTAAGTAGATCGTACAAATTGCTCGCAATTATATTTAATGGCTCGTTCAAGTGGGAGCCGTAAACGTGGGGACTGCCAATGGGATGGGTTCTTGAGACGCCCACGACCCAGTCCATTCCGTTTCGCTGCTCAAAGGCAAAAGCAATTTATCAAAAATCGGTCAAGAACACTCGGGAAAAGGAAATGGGAAACGCGTGACCTTTTGCCATGGCAGAAAAACTGACATGAACTGTTCTGGCTGATGGTGTGTCGTTGTGTGGCTGCCATTGAGTAATAATTGCAAGTGGACTTGATGTAAGTTATCTTAAGGATATGGTAAAGGATAAGTAATTTAAATCATTCACATCCATCCAACATGGGAAATATCTCTAGGAACTAATTGTTAAAGCTCTCGAAAACGTTTATCGAACAACTTCCTTCTGCTGTATGTATCCCCCAGAGTTAATTGTAGACTGCTGATAACTTTTAAACTAAACAAGAGAAAGAGCACTGGGTCAGGCATACGCTATAATAAATGAAGCACATGTCCAATCACTTGTGCCATTTTGTTCGCCAATCAAAGTTTTCACAGTGCTTGAAACAAAGGGGGAAAAACTGAAAAGTTTTGTGAACTTTCTGCAGGCCAACTTATCGACGGTCTCCGGGACACAAAACAATCAAAGCGCCACCAATGCCCCCAAGAAGAGGGGCGTAGGGCCATGTGGGCGTGGCGGCACACATTCGGGGGTAAACAATAAACTTCAATTATGAATATTTGAGGAACCCAGCAGGGAGGAGGCAAAGTGCAGGCGAAAGAGTTGAAACACGCTCAAGGTGCGACACCGGCAGGAAAAGGACAAAGTTTTGCGGCAACTCTCCGTGGGAAACTGGGGAAACTTCGGCGCTAAGAAGGTGAGGACAGGTCAGGAGCACCGAATTGACTTTGATCTTGGTCCTCTCACTCTCTGGCTTTGTTTGCCATTCAAACGCAAATAATAGAGGGCCAAATTAAACAAGCGCTCCTCCGGTTTTTGGCGCAATTAAATTGAATTTGCTTTCGGCTTAATGGCCATAATAAGCCCGGTCTCTCTCTCTCCCAGTCTCCCAGTCGCGTCACGTGGCCCTGGCCTTGCTAATTAATAATTAAATTAAATCCGTCCGTCGCTGGAGCCGTAAAAGTATTAATTGCTGTCCACAAATCTGGCTTAGGCCAATCCCCCCAAGTGGCCAATAACCAACCATCCAACCAACCAACCCATCCACCCTCCCACTGACCCAAAGCCCGTCAATCTTTCATTCCCGAAGTGTTGCCTTGTTGCTTCCGGTGGCGGCAGCTCGAGAACCAATTGCACATCCCGGCAAACCCAAGGAGCGCCACAGCACACCGAGATTGGATTGGGCGATAATAAAAAATGAGCAATGCTCCCCACCTCGATGTTATACGATCCGGGGACAGGATGGTTCTGCGAGGGGCCACGACTCTTCCGCTTCCCGTTGGACAACTTCCGGTGGCAGCAGTTTGGCGCCATGTCATATTGACAGCCTCCACACGGTCTTATTAATATTGAAGTAACGTGTTACGGGTCTGTTTGTGTATGTTTGGCCTCCCAATGGCCGCATAAAATGCTTTAGCAATATGGAAGTGGGAGTTTGACTCTAAATGCACGGAGAGAAAATAATTGGAGAATAGTTTTTAAAACCATAATGTAGGAAAAATAAGGAGGAAGTTTATTTAAGTCTCTTAAAGAACATATACTATAAAACTCAGTGAGGTTTTTAAAACCCTTCGAATATTTATCTTTAAGCTACCAAAATCAGTGGGCATTTATTTCTCTTACGATTAAACATTTTCCTGACCAATTTGTACAATTTTAAAAAGTTTTGATAAAGTCTTTTCAATTTTTTGAGCGTTCCGATATGGTAAAAAAATTAAAAATTCTTACGAAATAAATATTTATGAATAAAAAATACAAATCCCCTGAAAAAAAGTAATACAAAACGGAAGGATAACTTAATAATTTAAGAAGAAAACTAGATATATGTTTATAGTTTTAAGGTTATAGTTGGAACTTAATACTTTTTCTTTCAGTGATCAGCGCGTGATAAACTTCCGCTGACGGTCTGAGAAAAAAAAGACAGAGAGCCGAAATTGTATTGCAATAAAATGATTTATTTGGCCATATTTCCATTCGGCAGGAACCAGGGACTCGGCGGAGTCCAACTAAAACTGGAAGTGGAGCCACTGACAATGTTGTGAAATATGCCATTGTCTTATGGCATCCGCGTCAAGGACAGGAGCTGGCTTCTCCCTGTGCTCTCCATGTGTGTGCGTCAGGACTCATAAAAATGTAATAATTCCATTTGGCGAAAAGGCCAGCCTAGACATGGCATGTGGAGTGTGTTGATAAGACCGCACACGGCCGTAGCAACAGATTTCGCATCTCCCAGGCCCGGCCAGGGTCTCCCTCGGACTTGTTATGTCATCCGTTCCTTCGTTTTATTGCAGCCGCAACTTTTATTAAATCGCCATGAGGAACAGCCGAAGGAGCGGCCAAAAAGAGATGAGGGAAAAAATACATTTTTTGACTGCCCTGCAAGAACCCGAAAAAAAAACGAAACAAAAAATGTGAAACCTTATCTGCAAATGTCGTTCGCCTTCCTGCCTTTTTTTTTCTTTAACGATCCGGATCCGGGGGATTGGCGGAACGAGTGAAGAAAAGGAGTGAACGAAAGGAAAGGATTCACTTTGGCCTGCCTTTAATGGCCTTAAAATAGCCTGCCATGAATGCTATTTGCCGGGTTTATCAACGGCAATTGAGCCAAGCCATTGACGTAGATAAATTTAATTTACCTTCTATTTGGCTTGTCGATTTATTTGCGAGTATATGCTGATTTTGAAAGCGAATTTGCTTGATGGAACAATAACAACGAATTTCGTGTGGCGGCCTATTAAAGGCCAAATTGAGTTAAGTCGGCGCAAAAGCCTGCCAACTTCCAGCAGCAGCCAACTGCCAAGGGAGGCGGTCGATTTCCTTTGACAGGTCACGGCGGCGTATGCGCAACATATCACGCATACGACATGGGATCCGGATACACTCAATTCCCGCAGACACGTCGATTCCAGCACGCCTCATCAGTGCCATCGCCATTATACAATGACATTCTAAATATGCAGTTTCAATTGATTTTCCCACTGATGCGAGCGATTGCATTTGCATAATGTCCGTTTATTTGCTTTTCACAAATTATTTCGGCTAAGCGGCCTGCGCAAATAATGCAAAATTAAATTTAGCCGCATTTATAAAATCATAATTCACCTGTCTGACATTAAATGAAAAATTATTTTATATCGTGTATCAAAAAAAAAACCAATTGTTTACAGAAATATAATGGAAATGGAGAAAACAATTGATTGGAAAATTACTTAGCCCCTCTACCAAATAAAAAGTATTTACAGAAATAGAATGAAAATAAAGGGCAGCTCAAAGGCATTTGAAAGGCAATCACTTAATCAATTTTCAAACCGGCATTAGGGCCATGGAAGAGCCTTCAATTTTTTAATAATTAATTGGGGGACAGGCGGCAGCAGGCAACAGGGGAACTCCAACTGGGGAAAGGTAATTTAATGGCATTTTAATTACAAAAACCGAAGCGAAACGAAAAGAACATAAAGGCATGGCCTTCGCCATTCAACCAGTTTGTTGCTTTTGTTATTATTACTATTATTATTGTTGTTGTCACTGTTATTGTTGTTATTGTCGGTTGCACGGCGCTGTTACAAATGGCCAAGCTATAAATTGTCGGAGCCATAGTGTCCATCATGTTGAAATGCTTGAATTTTTCATTGCTTGCATTTCAATTTCATGGCCAGCCATTAAAATTGACAGTCTACGGCACACACACTCCTGAACGCTGAACGCCCCCGAAAATGTGTTGAGGCAAAGATATATGTATATAGAGGATAGGAACAAAAAAAAAATAAAGAAAATTGAAGAAGCAGTAGGAAAAAGTACTAAAAAAAAGGTTGCCTACGAATTAAGGGACCAAAAAAGGCTTCCTCTATTTGAATACGTATTGGTTTCGTTTTGTATGGTTTAAAATGGGTTGTCTTAAAAACAGATAGTTCCACATATTCATAAATTTTAGCAGAAAATTCTTTTAGCTTTTATTAATAATCATATATTTTGCTTAATTACCAAGCCCTTAGTTAGGGTATTGACACATTCGAACCCTTTTTTAATTCCTCCCTCAACTGTTGTCAATTTTTCGTTGCTCTCTTTCGCTGGTCTCACTTTTCCTCTTGTTTGTGCTGTTTTTGCTCAGCATTTTTTCCTTTGTATCCTTGTTGTTTCGCAATCCAAGCGCGATTGAGTTTGGCTTCTTCTTCTCTGTGAAATATGCTGATTTTTTTCACTGCTCGTTCTGTGCAGTAATTTCCCTGCGTTGCCTTTCGCGCTGGCTGCCCGGCAGTGCCTTAAAAGCATGTTGCATAATTTACGCGATGCGAACTGCCAACTGCCGGGTCTAAGCCGGGTTGGGTTCAGAGCTGATTTGCCTCTTGCTTGGCTTTTGGATTTTGATTTTGATTTTGATCTCGGGGAAAGGTTCCGGCGGGTGCTCGCTGGGATTTTGGACCCGAAAAGTATGCCACGCTCGGTTTGAAATGTTTCTTTGCATTTAAGATTTGTGGCAGCTGCAACAGCTGCCGGCGTTCAGAGTCAAACTAGCCGTGGAAACGGCTAATGTCAGCGGAAATTACGTATTCATGATTCACCAGGGAGAATGTCAGAGGCTGCTCCCATAAAATTGGCTAACTAATAACCAAAACTCCCTTTCCTTTCTCGCTGTGTAGTCTATAAATCTGACAATTACCGAGTGTGCCGGGGGTTCGGGCGATTGATTTATCGCTCGATTGAAACAATTTGATCTGGATGCGCTTGACAGTCGCTTGATTTACGCAAGTGACAAACATCGGATAATCGGCCGGCAGACATCGGGCCGTCAAATGTGTCCACCCAACCCCCAAAGGCCGATGGCTTCGTGATTAACCCTCTACTGGCCCCGTCGTCCACTGGGAATTAGCACTCAGCGCGATGGCAATATTAAATTTATGCTCGCTAAACTTTATAATTAATTACATTCGCATAATAAACGAACTTAAATATGAAAATGAAGTGCAAATACAAGCAGCCAAACAGGAAGGTGCCTAAATTGGATGCGGATGGGATGTTGTTAGAACTTGTCTGCATAAACAGAGAGCCACAGAACACGCCACGTCAATTTAATGGCGCTTACATGAAATTAATTTCCACAAAATCAATTTCCATTCGGAATATATAAACTGGGCGAAAAAGAGGTGTCAAAAGAAGGCTAAAACGTATCAATATGGCTGGAAAGGGGGCACTGATTTCCGTTGTCGTGTCATTGCGGCATCACAGTCAAATTTGCTTTTAAATACAAATTGATGAAACATCAAAAGTGCATTTAGTTAAAAGCCACCCATACTTTTATATAATGTTGTGCCAGTGATTAGGCATTAAATATGTCCTGTTTCTTTTTTTTTAAATAAATAATTTATAACAACAAGTCTTCCTTAAACTTATGTGTTTTTAAATCGATCTCTTTGAGAAATTCTCTCAAAAGGAATCTAATAAACTTTGCTAATCGCTTTTAAAGTAAAGATTGTTTTGAGAACAACTTTCCTTTTAAATATTGGTTGAGTAAATATATTTAAATATATAATATAATATGCTAGCCTTTTGAGGCATGCAATTTTATCTCTCCATTTGTGTGTGCATGTGTGGTATTATGGTGGCTGGTATATGGTTTACACCAACAATAATACAATTTCCCCATGACAGGATAATGTGCACGAGATGCCTGGCTCCAAGAAGCACACTTACACTTACACACAAAGGCACGATTGCCTGGATTAGTCGTGTGGCATGTTAGGTACCCTCTGGCTGCCTCTGCTTCTCGCCTCCCCTTCCGAGGATAATATCATCATCAATCAGGACAAAACAGATCCGATATGCATGTGCCGTACGTACTGGCAAACGATACTCTCGGGCACGCCAATTTGTAGGCACAAATCAAAGGATATTCCCGCGGGTAAACGGACTTGTATCTCCTATATATAATCCATATTTTATATGCATGTGATCGGGATGAATGTAGAAGGGAACTTGCGGTATTTTAGAGTGAACTTTAGTTAGGTTTGGAGTTGCTCATACCATGAATTTCCTAATACGTTAGATATTTACGTATTACAAATTATTTTTGAAATGTAATTTCAACCATAATTTGGGTTATCTTTTCCCTATCAGGTTTTTATGGCATATATTTAACTTTATCTGTATGATTCCACTACTATTTAACTTATTTAAGAGCTGAGCAAACTCCCATTTATATGCCGGTTAAGTGAACAGCAAATAGTTAGATAAATGCACTTAAATTTGAGTCAGTCTCAAATATATCGTGTGTGTGCTTGTGTGCACTTAAAAAATTTCAATGCCTGCTTTCAGGCTGCGAAACCGGCTGAAGTGGAAAAACAAAGTCGGGGATGAGATAGCCTCGGGGCCCAGCCTATGCAAATGGGATCCGAGACCGAGCTCATGGTAATTGAATCACGCTGCGAGTTGTAAGCGACTTGTAATGCATTCCCCTCCCCTTCAATTTCACCCACAGGGCCCCAGGCTGGCCATTAGAAAAGTGCACAAGTGGGATGATGGTGGGTCATATATGGTAGGAGTTGGGAGGTGGGTGCTGGGTGGTGACACTGCTGTTTGACAAACGGCATTTCAATGCTTTCAACGCACACGCAAACTAGCAAACAAACAAACAAATAACAAATATCATTACAGCGACTTACACATGCAAACGGCAGGCTGGCTGACAACTATACGGAACACATACAGCTATGGTCAAAATAATAGGGTTAAAAAGTGTATTTTATAATCTAATAGTATATGGAAAACTCAAGACCTTCTACAGATTATTCTGGGCTCAGCAAACATCAAACAAATCGTTGATAACCTAGCTGAACTTAAGCCATAAAATCTATTAATCAACTTGAATTTCTCGATGCTAGTTTCTTAACCTCTGCTGTTTACACGTATATGCACACTCGAAAGGATATGAAAGCCGGCGACGACAACGAGCATACATAAAAGATGAAGAAAAATTGCATATAAATACGGAAAACACTTGCCACGGGGGGAGGGGTGCGGGCGAAAAGGGGTGATGGGGGGCAGGAGGCTGATGTGACGGTGATGAGAGAGCTGCTTGCGATTGTCAAGAGGATGTTCGGTTGGGAGGCGAAGACAAGCCAGCCGCCGCCGTCACTTCGATTGAACTTGCCAGGGCGTATACGTAATTTATGCATCTATCTGCATACAGTCAAGCATGGCAAAAGAAACACAGCTTTTATGCGCAGTGTTTTATTTTCAAAATAAATTTCTTTTTAATTTTCCCAACCAAAGAGATACAGATTTTTATAAAATTTAAACAGGCAAAGCTACAGTTTGCTTTAGGAAAAGCTTAAATGTTTGATTTACAGAAGCTCGACTGTTTGGAGTTATAAGTATGTAAAATACATGTCCTTAAGGGTACACTGTATGCTTACATCGCTTACATATGTACATATATCAACTTGCCTCTCCCATACATCTTCATGTCGAAAGCATTTTCGCGTTGACAGCAACAACAATAACTGGGAAATAGCATTACAAAAAAAGGGAAAATATGAATAACAAGAAAGGAAACTAACTAATGCCGAAGTTTGTATATCCTTGCAGATAGCAATTGGATCAATTATAATCTGCCGCTATTTAATATAGTATGAATTACTTTCATATTCATATTATATTTTCAGTTTTACATTTAATTTTACATTGAATTTTTTACATGTGAAGTAAAATGTAATTTTCCTCCACATTTAGCGGTCGTTCCTATGGCAGCTATATGATATAGTCATAAGATTTATATAAAATTAAAAGTGAAATTAGAGAATAATATAAAATGCTTGTATCTCAAAGTAGATGAAGTTATGATGAAAACTGACAATGGTATACTTTTTTTTTGTAAAAATTTATCGACCGATTTTTATGAAACTAAGTCAGAAATACAGGAATAATAGAAAAGCTCGTGTACGAGAGTTAATGAAGATATCTTAGAAACCAGTGAAGTTATAATTTTTTTTCCACATATTTACGGATGGTTTTGTATGGCAGCTATATGATATAGTTGACCGATCCGGCTCGTTCCGACTTTTATATGAGTGAGAGTATATAGAAGACTATCTAGCAAGTTTTATTCAGATAGCTTTAAAACTGACGTACTAGTTTGCGTAGAAATGGACAGGCAGATAGACAGACAGACAGACAGACGGACATGGCTT
This sequence comes from Drosophila punjabiensis, assembly GCA_008042585.1. Taxonomy (NCBI): domain Eukaryota; kingdom Metazoa; phylum Arthropoda; class Insecta; order Diptera; family Drosophilidae; genus Drosophila; species Drosophila punjabiensis. The sequence goes on from VNJR01005179.1 coordinate 10,093, forward strand.
GATCGACTCGGCTTTTGATGCTGTTGAAGAATATATATACTTTATAAGGTCGGAATGCCGCCTTCACTGCGTTGCAAACTTCTGACTAAAAGTATAATACTGTGCAAGGGTATAACAAGGGTATAAAAAGAATAGTGGGGGGAGTATAAAAATGGAAGGCATCAAACCCACAAGGGGCAATATCAACACGTACTAAATCGAATGAAACTTAGCCCATTGCAAAAAAGGAATATGCAGAAAGCTTGAGTTCTTTTGGTGCTTTAAATATGAGTATTGGTCTGAAAAATTTAAAATAGATAACTCATTTATAGTAGGTTACTAATACTCCCCTAATTTTTAGTTTTGTTTCCCCTGTTCTCCTAAAGCGAATATAAAAATGAACCCTTAGAAAATTTCGATTGAATACCTTAAAGCTTTGTCCAAGAATCTTTTTCAATATCGCAACAATCCTGACTGACACTTTCCTAAGATCTTAAGTTGCCAGTAGGGATACTGTTAAGCCTTCGTTGTATCTTTCTTTTCTTTCCCTTTTGTGTTTCTTAGTACTTCTTTTTTGCCACCTTCTTATTGTTCGAGAGACCCCAAAAGGGTTAAGTCTGTGACGTTTTGCTGTATTCCACATTTAAATTTAAATGCTCATGCATTTCCTATGTTGCTGTTGGCTTAGAGCGAGAGGTGCAACAACAATCACACTAAGATGAGATACAGCATCAACAGTCGTATCTTAAACAGCAGAAACATACTTACACTGCGATAGAAGCTGAGATATATCTTCAATATTTTAGTTTTTATAATTGTATCATAAAATAAATTCGTGGTTATTTGGCTGTTGGATATTTAACAAATATTTATTTCATTTATGTTATAAGCAAAAAATCTGCAATATTTTTAAAAGATAACCTAATTTTAATGTATTTTGTGTTCATATTACTTTATGAATAAAATCCCTAAGAAGTGCAAGAGCAATCCCTAACAATTAAATATTTATGAAATATGCCCCAAGTTTTTCCTCGAGTGCAGTAGCATCAGACGTGGCTCCTCCATCAGTACCACTGGCAGTGCGTAAACGTTGAACTGCTGTGTAAACTATGACCAAGGAGTGGTGTTTGGGGGTAGAACAGATAGGGAAGAGGGGCAGAAGAGGGCTGGTTGGGGGCTGGAGAAATTGGGGCTGCCAGTACATTTGTGCGGTAATCTTTGCATGCACAATGAGCTCTCGATGACGTCGCGTGTGTGTTTGCTCACGACCTATCTGGCAGCCGCAGTGGCAGCCAACATTTTGGCCTCGCATGCAGCACAAACAACTCGAAGTGGGGCTTAAAGGAGGCGGGCTTCGTGGGGCTGCAGCAGGTGAGCGACTGAACAAGTGAACACAGGTGAGCGCAGGTGAGCGTGTGTGTGTGTAAAAACAGCCGAGGGCACCGTTTTCGCGGTCCGTTTGCACTGCAATTAAAAGTCTGGCCAAGAAAAAATATACGCAATTTTGCACTTGGTTCACATTTGGCATGATGACGAGACTAATTACACCGTCAGATTTCAGATAGGAAAAACGGTAATGACCGAAATTAGTTGAAAATAGCATATGATATTTCAGCATAAGCTTATCCTTTCCCGAAAATTATTATTTTCACTTAGTTATCATTTCAGAAGTATTAAGTTATAAATTACTCTAACCCCCATATTGCTTACATGAAAACCAACTAACATGACATTTTGTGGTCACTTTGAAATCGCCACACTGCCTCGAAATATTTTCCCTCCACTTTGTTCCAATTTAATCTGGGATGGCAACGAGCTGCCATCGACACTTGCTACCTGCCGCCATAACCATAACACAAAAAGACGCACTCAAAGCGCTCATAAAACACTTACACTCAGTGGCACCGACCCCGCACTTACACTCACACTCGTACACTCTCCCGAAGACACACACGTGCGCTTTTATACACTGGCTGTGGAATGGGTATAATTAAATATGAAAACATATGTTTCCCCTTGCTTTTCACAAGAGCCCGGGACAAAGTCAGAGAAAAATCAATAAGGACTCCGATCCCGGACCAGGGCCATTGAATTCGCAATTTATTTACCATATTTATTACGGGCCAACAAGGGGGTATGCCTGGGCGTGGCCAGTGGACAGTGGCCAGCACACTGGATAATTTGTATTTAAGTAAGTTAAGTAAATCAGTTGACGAGTCGGCGAACGAAAATCGTCAAATATTTATAAGCTCCACGTTGAGCCCGCTACAAATTTTACGACAGCGCGCCCCGTAAAATGGGGGAAAGGGTCTTGAAATTAAGGGTGGCGGCCTAGTGGCATTGTCAATTATGGGAATTATGAGCAGTGAATGCGTCAGAGAGTACCGGCTGTTGGAGCTCATCCACCGCCAACTTCCTGCTTACCCACTTCTCTGCTCTCGTTCTCCATGGGTCTCCCTTGGCAATTGCGTCAGCAGTTAATTTTTATGTATTTTTAAAGCGCTGCCATATCCCCCGTCCCCTGTTTACGGGCTTAATAAGTAGGCCCCGGCAGATTAACGGCCGTAAGCGACAAGCCGGATAAATATCTCGGGAGCGACGAGCACTCGATACAAAATTTATGCACTTCACTCGAGTGCCGTTCTCCGGCAAAGAGAAAGAAAATCATTTTAAGACAACACAAGAACATGCAAATAAAAGAAAATCGACGTTTCTTTTGCAATGTCAGGCATATTTTTGTTTCTTGTCTTTATTATCGTTTAATTGAAGCGTATGTAGGGGTATTTTGGGGGGAGATTATAACGTCAAATAACAACCTACAATATTTAATAATATTGTAAAATAATTAGCTAAATAGTCTTAGTTTGGAACCCTTAAATCATAATGAATTTCGATAAAAAAAAGTCTAACACTTCTTTATTCGTTAAAAAGTCTTACTACTATCCGGCTCGAAGGACCAAAAGTCAGAGGTCTATTAAAAGATACTTGAAAAGATTGATATAAATATGCACCGAGCTGGAAAGAACTTACTATTTCAGGGCCCCTAAGTTGATTATATATTACTTAAAAGACTCTGCAGGAACCCTTCAAACTTTAAAACCTTAAATATTCAATTAATAAGCCTTAAGTTAAGCTTAAGATATCCGCCCAAGTAATGGGTATTTGGGTAAGAAAAGAAACCAAAGCCAAGATCATGCTCGACGCATTGAGAAGTGCACTCGGCACGGTTACTGGGATAAGTATGATGATGAGCGTGTTGTCAATATACCGAGATAAAGCCATCGACTTGTTGTTCCCCACCATGTTGTTGTATATGTTTTTCTTGTTGTTGTTCTTGCTGCAGCATGTACGCTTAAGTTCATGCACAGAAAATTACAAAGAAGCAAAGGAGGACTCTGAGCCCTGGCTTCCTTGCTGCTATCTGTATTATGCTCTCGCTCCATTATTGTTTTGCCAGCTCACTCCTCCGGATCCGGCAGCTGCCTCATCTACACAATTGTTGCATTAAATAAATGTTTTTTGTGCCGGGCTTCGCTTTACGTGCTTACATACGAGTACACGGAGAAAAAAAAACATATTATTGTAGGTGGAAAGATATTAATTACTAGCCATCGATAAGAGGGAAATAGTGTTTATAAAAGAATGAGTGGTATCTTAATCTTGTTGAACTGAGTAATCTCTTGTCTAGTTTTAATTTTTTTTATATATAAAAGGGCTATTTTTTTGCTGTGCACATAAGAAAGCATTCCAACAGAAAGCGGGGGAAGCCTTCCAGGCACAGACGTTGATAGATTTCCCTGCATGGCCGACACTCCTGGGCGAAGGAAGCGGAAATGGCTGAGGGAGGTGTGGCGTGGTGGCGGAAATTTAGAAAGCTCACCCATCCACACACACACTCGCTGATGGGGATGTTTGCGGCATGTGCAGTGCGTTTTAATGAGTTTTTTGTTCTGCCGTAATTATTTTTGCAGTCTGTTGTACTAGCACATGCACAAATATCCCCGAAGGACCGACTAGCAATCAGGTCCTGAGCCATTTTAATGAAAAAATGCTAAATGCAGGAAATGCAACACAGTCTCTCTGGGTTTCTTTAGGTTTCATTTAGATTACATATTAATGTCCCAAGAAATGAGATGGGAGAGCAGAAGATAAAGGATACTAACTTTAAAAATTATTACTCTTACTTATTTTTCTTCCTAAACCATCAATCATAATATCAAAGAACTTTAACCATTGGTTTTTATTTACTTTAAAGTGTATAATAATTTGCTAATTCCTGTTGCAGCTATTCAAGTTGTGAATGCCGAGAATTTCTCGTTGCAGCAACACATGTTTTCATTCAATAATCCCCTGAATTGCTCGAATAACTCGAGAAATCTCTTCGCCTTTAAATGAAACAATTTAATGCATTACAAATTCCTTGGGAAATAACTTTGAAAAGGGCTTTTCGTGGCATAGCAATCAGCAAATTGGAAGCGAAAATGCAAAATGCAAATGCCCAGCGATTAAGGCTGAAACTTCGGCATTAATCGCCTCCACATGATCGACTGTGGCATTATGTTGTTGCCATTCCATATTTACATTTGTTAAATTGGAGCGCCACAAACAAATCCTCAGCGTCCCCGCCCCCTTCCCTTGTCAGTCAGTCGGTAGGTCGGTCGGCTTGGCCCCATTATTATTATTATTATCGGTGGAGCAGCCAACTGGCAGACTGTCCAACCACCTGACATCCCTGCCATTGTTTACATTAATTTGATTTAAAATGCAACGCCTGCGAATCAAGCTCCTGCTGCAGTCCCTTGCTAAGCTGCCAACTGTAAACAATTTGTGATTTGCGAAATTCTGGGCCATGACGCCTGTTTGGTTAATTAAAATGTTATTAAAGGGGCGGCTTTTCACTAGAATTTGCCATTTCCATGACAGCATCGCGTTGCGTATACGCCATGCATGACGGCATGAAAGCTAAAAGAAGAACGCAGCAGAAAGTTTAATGAATTTATTCAGCTTGATTATCTGACTTGGTCTATATATGAAACACCAATTTCTAGGGCTTATAAACTCTTGAAATTAATAAATTAAATGAAAACTATATTATATAAAATAATGTAGGAGAATTAAATGCAATATAAAAAAAAAAACAAACTTTAAAAAACTCCATTTAATTTCAATTGTGGTATTTATTCACCATCAGCTCCATCCAAAGTTATAACATTGTTATAGAAATAATTACTTATATTATAAGTTTATACACGTTTCCCAAAATATAAACCAAAACTGGTGAATAAAACTACGCCATGAATTTGAAATGTTTGAATAGGAATTCGTAAAATTTTCCCGTAGCTTTTAGTTTTAGGAATTTATAATTCCCACCACTCACCATTCTTTGCATTAATAGCAAAGATTAAATACCATAAAGGGCTGTGTGTGTAGTCAGGTAATAACGAGCAGCACTAAGTCTTAATACCCATTATAAAATGTTGTTTGTTATGCTTATTATATTTCGTTTGCGTAAATATTTTGACCGCCATAAGTAAACATATGCGCACACAATGAATCCGTGTGTGTACTCTACGTGGTTTTTCTGTGCAGCATTTAATTCGCTTATTGTGGGAGAATTATTGCCCCGGTATTGACTCAGCGAAATGTACTTTCTCTCTTTTTTTTAGCAGTTTGGTATGAAATATAAACTAACATACTTAATGTAGGGCTTTAAAGGTCGATGGGTCGGACATGTGTATAGTGTTTTAATTGCAGCGTTTACACGCAATTTCTTATTACTCATTTAATTCGATCAATTTGCTTGTGCAGCAATTTTGTTTTATTTACACACACACACACGGTCCCGAGATCCGGTGAGGTCAGGGAAGGCTATTTTTATGCTGTTGTTGCTGCTGCAGTGGCGTTAAATTTTGTTTTCAATTTTCAACACTTTTAATGGCCAATTAATTAAACGGGCAAACAGCAACAAACGACTATCTACACAAATATGAGCGGGCACAGAGGAAAACAAGTATCAAGAAAATATATAGAAGGTTTCTAATATGTTTTTTATACTTTTATATAATTATTTAACAATTTAAATCTTGAGTGAATGCTAGTCAATAAATATAACTGTAAGCTTCGAATTTCCTTGTGCTAAGTTATTAAGTTGAATCTGACCCTAGAAAAATGATTCCTTTTGAAAAAATGAAAATTTTACCATTAAATAATTACCATCTTAACCCTTTTCTTCTTGAATAATTATAAATTGTTCAGTGGAACCATGCATAAATATACACAAGAACATATTTTTGTCCGGCGTATGTGCTCATACCGTATATATATATATGGAAAGAATTTCCCCGTCGGCTTTTGCACATGAACCAAACATTTTTATAATTGCTGGCCGAGCTTTTATTATTCCGCCGCCAGCTGCTCGCTTCCCAGACTACGACCTGATACACCTGCCACACCAGCCACCTCCCACCTGCCACCACCCTCCAGCTGGCGACTAGTTTTGAGGCAAGGAACTTTTCGCTATCGCGGCATGCATAAATCATCGACCTACTTGACCCTTATAATTTATGCTGGCTAAAACAATTGCTAAATAATGGTTTTTTAAACAAAATCTAGTCAGCCTGCTAGCTAGCCGGGAAAATTGTAAATTATGAATGCGAATGGCGAGAGTCAATTAAGAAAATTACTATTTATGAGGCTAACATGACAAAACATTTGGAGACTGGGACCCCGGGAGATTAGTGGTAATTTGCAGTTTATCCTTGGTGCCCCCAGTACCGCTCGTGTCAAAGTTTTGTATTTATATCTACGCATGAATAATTTAGGCTTCAAGAAGGCCCCCAATGTCCGGACCGAACTTGGTTTCTGGTTAATTCCCGCCATCGCCCTCGTCCTCGCCCTCGGGTTGTGTTCTGACGAACACTTTCCCCTCAAACTTTCTGAGCTTTAGGTGTCGGTTATTACAAGTTATTAGCATGTGCCAAACGCCACACAATTTCATCTTTGTTTAATTTACAATTTTAATGAATTAAGCAGAGAGGAAAGTCAAGTTATAGTACAAATTATTTACTAAGTTGCCCTAATATTTCCCAGAATCCCCTACAATATATACAAGCTTAAATTTAAAGCGTTGACTTGAGATGTGGCTAATCGATGGCACGCTTAAAATAACTTCAACCCGAAAATGTAATTAAATTATGTGGTAAGACAACAAGTGGCACATATAAAAGCCCGAGGGTTGACAGCAAGTTAGCCACACGAAAAGGCTGCGGTCAACCCTAAACCTATACGCATATAGCTATATTTATAGAACGAGTACACGAGCCCAGACAACGGCTATTGTGCTGGCCACACGGGGTGTATGAGCAATGAACTACTTCAAAAGGATGTGAAGCGGTCATCAATTCGACAATGGCCGTGCACACATTTATTTTCTGATTCCAACCCCATCCAAGGGCAAAACCTTTTTAAAATGACTTTTGGGCGTTACCAGGGGCAACAATTAAAAACGAAATCTCACATATATATGTATATATATAAGCTAACCCCAAATGGCGCCAGGAAATGGGCCTCGGGCGGCTTACTGATGTGGCAACATTTGTCCAGCCTCGAAAAAGGTAGCCCTGGCAACGCACAGAACTCAACTTCTCACTTGATTAACTGGGGAAAAAAGGTAGGAGAAAATCTTAAAGGGAAATTGGAGGCAGGTGTGACAGGTGACAATTTAATAACAACTCGCAACCCAACCCAACTGACTCAACGACGACGATTCGCATTCATATTGAGACTGGCGAGGCAGCAGCTGGGCCGACAATCAATCAAAAACTTTCCAAAAAAGTATATAATTGAATGCTTTTGTTGCTTTCTGCGAGAGTTACTTCAATTGATTCGATTTAAATAAGTCAAACAAGGAATAAGCGAATAAGGAAAGATTTTGAAAAGGGAGACTTATAATTTTTGTATAAATAAAATGAATATTTTGAATTAAACCTTAGAAGATAAATGATAAAAGCTCATTAAGCAATTAAATGTCTTACTTAAGAGATTATAAATATGAACTTAGAGTGGTGTTCTTAGCATTTTAATTAATTATATAGAATTAATAAGGTATATAGAAAAAACTACTCACATAATGCAAACAGCTCCCGTTCCTCCTCTGACTCTGCATTCGATTCCGCTGCCACTTCCGCTTCCGGTTCGATCTCCGACTCCTGTTGGCCGTCGGGGATGGGCTGTCACTATGTACTGGCCGAGTCGCCGAGCGGCGAGGCTATGTTGCTATTGCTATTGCTGTCCGAAGCGGAGAGGGGGCGACAGATGCCCAGGCGGGTGGGACCCGGTGGCATGGACTTCAGAATGGCCACCGCCTCGTCCAGCTCCAGGCCCTGCAGCAGGCGATCGCCGACGCTCATGAGGCGGTCGCCCGGATATATCTCGTTGGTTGCCTCGGCAGCACCACCGCGTATCAGGCCACGAATCACGATCACACTGCCCTCGGAGTCTAGGGGATCCTGGTAGTCCAGAATGGAAAAGCCGAAGCCGTGCTCTGTCTTCTCAATATCCACGGCGGTCACTTCGCAGCTCCACAGGGCGAGACCGGACACGTTCTCCAGCGACTTGGAGCGCGCTCCTCCAGCTCCATTTCCACCCGAACCGCCGGCTCCTCCGCCTGCATCCGTCAAAGTCGCCGTGCTGGACGTGTACAGCGAACTCTCCGACTGGGCCTTGCTCAGTAGATTCTGGAGGCTCTGGTGACCACCGGGCAAGAGGCTGCGCGTCTCGAAGGCCTCCGGATTTTGCGAGGTATTTATCACCGACGGAACGCGAGTGCCCCGGGCACACACCAACTTAACGCGGGCTGGCAGCTCTTTAAGGATCTTGACCACATCGATGTGGCGCAGTCCCTGGAGCTTGTGCTCGTTCACCTGCAGCAGCTCATCGCCCGGCCGCAGGATGCCCTGGCGACCCACTGGCCCGTCGGCGAGTATGGAGCGTATATAGTGATGCGGACGCTTCTCAATGCCGCACTCCACGTCCACGGTGCCTTCGAGGCTGATCCCTAGACCTGAAAGTTTATTTATTTCGGCAACTAAAATTTCACTGTCGGGAAACTCACTTTTCCAGGCCACGCGCAGTGAGGCGGCGCTCGGACTGGCCACCTTTGCAGGCGCCTCGTTCGTGGGCGTGGGCATCTGGCCGGGATCGGGATCGAGATCGGGATCTGTGCCGGGATCTTCTGGTTCCTTAACCTTACTCGACTCTGCTCTGGACCCCTTTCTGGCCCTTGCCGCTCCCTTTCCCGTTTCCGTTCCCTTTCCAGTCTCCGTCTGCGTCTCCGTTTCCGGCTCTGGACACTGCTCATCGGTGTCGTTGCCACTGTCATCGGCCAGGTTTAGGCTCCTGCCATTGGTTAGCGGCGCCACTGGACTGGTCGTGGCCAGTTTTGTCATGCCGCCACTGTGATCGCTGCGGTCCAGCACGTGCGACATGTTCGACTCCACGGTGTCCCGCGAGGGAAGTTCCACAAATTCCTCGCCTGCTCCCGAAACGCCCACATCCTCTGCCTCGGCCTCGTCGCCTTCGGTGGCTATGGAATCGGCATCCAGGGACTTGGGTGGCAGCCAGCTTAGCGTGGCTATCGAGGGTGAACCTGGCATCGAGAGCTGTGACTCCTGGTCCTGATCCTTCTCCTGGTTCCTGTCCAAGCCAGTCGGTCCGGCACTGCCCTTGATCTCCGTGAGGGCCACTTGCAGATGCTCGAACTTCCTGCCCCGCAGAAACCGCTCCAATGTCAAATGAACCTCGATGTCTGTGTTCCGAAGCAGTTCCACCGCCTGGTGGTTAGTCACCCCGGACAGCGACTTTCCATCCACGGCTACGATGCGATCATTGATCTGAATCTGACCACTCGTCTCCGCCGCACTGCCCTCGATGATGCTCTTTACAAATATGCCGGAGAGATCCTCCTCCTCGCAAACGTAACCGGCTACGGTTATGCCCAGGCCATAGACGTTCTTGTGCAACTCCACCACATAGGTCTCAGTTTCCGGAGAGTCCATGTAGGAGTCGGGAGAGCCGGAACCAGAACCGGAGCCCGAACCCGAACCGGAGCCGCAACCGCCATCTTCGTTGGCCAACAGCTTGCGTTTGCTGCCGGCTATCACAGTCTCTATGTGCTGATGCTGCTCCTGAACGGACCGCCATTGGGTCTCCAGGGGCAGCAGCTGCAGGGCGGGGCGTGGCGGCGGCGATAGTATCGAGAAGGGCACTATATCCAGATCCAGCCGCGGACACGGTCGCTGGCCAGCATTGGATTCCGCGCCGTTAGGATTGCCGCCCGGAATCGGTGGCAGTGGGAAGTCAGCCAGGTCGCCGAGCTCGGTGAGCTGTAGCTGCGCCGCAGGCACCTCTGCGGCGGACATCGCGGAGCCCTCGACGGGACCGCCTCGCACCAGACCCACCAAGCTGGCCACGTCCATGCCTCCGACACAGACGTCGCCTCCGCCGCTGCCACCACCACCGCTAGATGCTGCTGCTGCGACGGCTGCTGCTGCTGCTGCTGCGGCAGCGGCGGTGGCAAAGCTCGGATTCTGGAAGAGATGACGCGACAGTTCTTCCGGGTCGGAGAGGAGCTTAGTTGGTATAATCGGCGCCTGACAGGCCAGCGTTTGGTAATCGATGGCCGTCGGCTCCACCGGCCGCGCCACTATCAGACGCACCTGAGCTCCGGTCTGACGAAGAACTGTGGCCACCTGCTCCGAGCTGAAGCCCCGCAGATTGACCTCGCCAATTTGCAGCAGGTGATCGCCCAGCTGCAGTCGTCCATCTCGCTCGGCCACGCCCCCCGGCGTCAGGGCCTTGATCACCACCCCAGTGCTGCGCCCGCCCACAAGGATGAAGCCGAGGCCGTTGCCATCGTTGATCAGATCGATAACCTCCACCTGTGACCATTCGGTGCTTAGAACCATCTTTCCCAGCTGCTGCTGCTGCTGATGATGATGATCCGGGTGCCTGCTCCTTTTCTTGTAGATTTACCAGATGTCGTCGACGCTCGTCGTTGTGTTGTGTCGATTGCCTGTGTCGCGGCTCCTGCTAACATGTCGCAATGTCCGAAATTTTGCGGTGGTGCTGTCGGCAATTGGGTTTTGTATTTATATTCGCTGCTGCTGCTTCTGCTCCGCCCGTCAAGTGTGACATTGATGAATATTATGATTGCCGCCGCTGCCGATTTGCTTGTTATTATTGCTATCGCATCGAGAGTCATTCAACCGACAATTATGGCCCGGCAACTGCGCTCCTGGCACCGACAGCGCCAGCCGCATCATCCACGACCGCAACAGCACAGCGCACCTGTAATTATGCAGCACACGCACGCCCATCAGTATGGATGTGTGTGGATGTGTAATGGAAAGGGGATACGCGGCGTATACGCAATGCATGGCGGGGTTAGTGGCGTATACGCAATGCGTCTACGCAATGCGGGGGGACAGAGGGACTGGGGACAATGAGGTGGTGCAGGAGTAGGCGTGACACGGGCGTGAAGCGGGAATTTAAATTGCTGCCCCGCCAGGCATAACATTCGCCTTTACCAGCGAATACCCTTAGTCACGGCACATGATTCACAGATATCTGCGAAGGTATTCATTGAAAGGTGCCTTTAACAATTCCACTTACTGTTAAATATGATTAAAGAAGAGGTACGAAGCCTTTAAATAACAAAAGGCTGTCTAAATAGGGGTGTCGCAATAATATTAATAGAGTTTAATTTGGCTTCAATAAAGTTCTAAGAGTCTGATGATAAATTAATTAAGCAAAAATGCTTGAATTATTTGATTTAAATACTTAATATTGATAAAAATAGGGTTAAAACCATATTGTGTTGAATAATATATTATTTAGCTCGATGGAATAATAGAAATAGATATTTATTTATTCCATTTTACCTTTTTTTTTTTTATTTGAAAAATTCTATACTTGACCCATCTGCTTAGTCAGCTGACATTAATTTTTAATCAGGACTGCCTAGGGTATGCATAACTCGACATCGGTGTCCTTTTAACGCAACCAACGTACCCTCTTTCTCTTTTTACTCTTTCTGCCTTTTTAATGGCACCTTTTTTGCACGATTTTGTAATTTACATGCACACACACGCACATGGGCAACTGGAAGTTTTTACCTTGCCGCTCACGTGCCACGCATGTTTGGCACCAGTCTCCTCCCTCCAAGCTCCCTAACTACCCCAACAGCTTTAATTGGAAAATGCCATGCCACGTAGGAGGCTCGCAGGACGAAGGACGCAAGAAACTGCTTAGTGCTGCATACTCAGCGGCGCCGTCTTGGCAGCCAAGAAACAATCTGCAATCGAGCGATAAGTTTCGAGCAGCAGCCGCAGCGGCCACCAATCACTGACAAGCCATATGGCTAATAATGGGGATGTACAGGGAGTTAGGAGTCTGGGGCATGGTGTGAGCTAACTTCCTCTGCGACTTTCCTTTTTACTTCTTTTCTCTCCAAGCCAAGTCAGGTTGGACACAGCTAATTGTGCAGGGAGGCAGCAAAAACGTTGATTTTATATAACCTCTCATCAATAAAGTTGTGATAAATGGAGTCTGGGAAGGCCAATTAGGTTTTTATATAAATGGGAAATCAAGTCATTTCCAGCGAATGTATAGAACTTATTAAAAAGTTAACTAATGCTTAGTATTTTTACATCTCTTTGATAGAGAATCATAATTATAAAGCTATAAAAATGTGTTGAACTTGAATTTCTACCTTATTATCTTTTTTTTTCAGATGGCCAACTTTCACCTGAACTCATTAATCAAAAAATACTTCAAAAAAATACTTCCTGCTTGGACTTAAGTTAAAGGTTGGAGGCTTACACCCTCTTTCTGGGAAACTGGCACTGAAAACTCAAAAAAAAAGGCTCACTAATGACCTCCTCGTGCGGCAGCAGGACGCAAAACCGTAACCGAAACCAAATCCTGTTCAGTGGGTTGTCGTTTTAATTGTCGTGCTTGTAGAGTGCCCCTTTGTCGTGCCCCCTTGCTGGGCCAAGCGATTTTTCGGATTTCTCGGCCCATTGTACGGACGTATCTGGCAGTGACTGCAGCTGTCAATTAAACGCTGATTGACTTTGCAGTTGCAGGACACGGTCTGGCACACGATGCGTATGATTAACGCTGCTTGTGCTGGTTCCTGCTTTTCGTCCTGTGCCTCGTCCTGGATCCCGCCCCAACGCTAGCCACAACTTTTAGCTCTTTGCCTGGACTCTGGACAAATTTTGTTTGCGGACAAGCTCCCGCTTTGACGGGGCACAGAGAAAGAAAATATTACTCAAAATAATAAATTAACTAACAATAATAAGCTTCTTATTTATTTTTTCCTCTATCTGCTAGCTTAAGAAATTTAAATATATTTCTTGTGAGAAGTAAATAACTTTTTTGTAAATGTCCTTTTAAAATAGACCTTGACTTTGCAGTAAAGCTTATAGAACATAAAATTAATTATGAAATCAAATGACAACATGGAACCCAGAAGCAGGCTTATGTTCTATTTGTTTTTCTCTGTGTCGTCAGTAAGTGTGCTTCATTTAACTTGGTTGCGGTCCGACGGGAGTGCTGAAAAATGCTATGTGGAGCGGATGATGAAGGGGAAGGAGGACCAGAAGCAGGAGCAGGAGCAGTTGACGTCCCAGGCCCATTACCCAGGAAAGTAGGCCAAGCGCGTTTGAAGTTGCCACTGCGTTTGTGCTTGTGTGTGTGTTGTGCTGGCTGCTATTTTTGTACGCCTCAAGTAGAGTCAGCGGTTCTTTTTCCTTCTCTCTCTCTCTCCCTATCCCTCTCTCTTTCTCTCTGTCGCACTGGGAATCCACCGTCTCCTACGCTGGGCCTATGCCCGTCTCTATCGCACTGGGCTTGTGCCAGTTTTCGGTTTCGTTTCAGCACGCCGTTGGCCACTGTTGCTTCTAACGCACTTCAAACTGCCGCGGCGCTGACCTACTGAGCATTATTAGCCGGCTCACGGCTCAGGGCCCACAACTCGAGTTTTGGCCCAAGTCCCGACGTCAGTCAAGCGTCGAAAATCGATAGCCGGAAAAAAGAAGGCGCCCACCAAGAAAGGTTAATACCAAAGTTTTACATACCCTTTGAGGGCGGCTTTAATCCTTTTATTTGTATTGATTTTATAAAGACCATATTCTGGGAATGTAATATTTAGTCAAAAGTTTTATTTATGAAAATATTAAACATATTTAGGTAAAAAACTTTTAGCTTCCTAACTAATAAAGAACCAGGTTTGTGTTATTGTTAAACAAAACATTTGTGGATTGAATTATTTGAATATTTGATTTTTTGCGTTTTAAGTAAATAAATAAAGATTCTAGTTAATGGCATAAATATAATATTTTGTAACAAATAAGAAAAACTGAACCAATTTTATCGAATTTCCTTTTCACTGAACATGTGAGTGCTAACCGCAAGAATGATTTAAGAGCAACAAGGTGGTGTTTTTAATAAACAAAATTTAAACACGCTATACATAATGCTTTTTTTATATAAATCTGCAATTTAAAGTCTTACAGAGAGGCGAGAGTTCTTTACTGTAAAAACAGTATTTAAAAGAATGAATAGTAAGATATTTTTAAAAGCAAAGTATTTGTTTTAAAGCTATGCTATATAGTGCACGGTATGCCCTGTCATAACGGATGGCTCTCCTATAAACTCGGACCAAGTCAAGACTTCCTGCTGCCGTCGGAGCTCTTGGTCTTGGTCTAGCCGCATTGACTGCGGCTCGGAGCTCTGAGCTGTGAGCTGTAAGCTCTGAGCTTCGAGGTTCGAGGTTGTAGGTTGGAGGTTTCAGGTTGTAGGTTGGTGGCTGTGGCTGCGGCTGCGGCTGTTTGCTGGTGTCGTGTGGCTGCGCCTTTTGACCCACCTAGCCGCCATCGCCACCGACACCGTCCGGCGCCCGGCGCCCCACAAGCTCTTAGCCAAATTGCTGCAGCCAAAAAAGGGCGAGAGCAACGTGGAGGGTAAGCGAGAGAGAGACAGAGAGAGAAAGAGGGAGACGGAAACGAAATAACTTGTAAACTTGCGGCACGCAATTTGCAATTACTTAGCCGACGGTTGCAAAAGGACATTAACGCATGCAAAGGACACACGAAAAAATAAAAGGAAAACAAGGAGCGACACCCCACGAATAAATATTTCCTATTGATTTAACAACAATATGGGGGCAAAGAATTCGGGCTTCACACCAGATTGCGTATACGCCGCATGCTTGCTTTTGGTATTTGGAACGGGGCGCAGAATGCGTATACGCCGCGTATTTCAGATGCGTTTGTTAAGACTTGGTGCGTTGTCAGCGTCTGGGAAAGTGGGCAAGAATGCGTATACGCCCAGTGTTCTCACAGCTGGCCAACATGGAGCATTAGGCAGCATAATTACCCGCACTGGCTGGCCAGTCGATGGGCCAGCAAACGATTTCCGCTGCGATTCCGTGGCACTTCATTCACGCACTCCACAAACACAAGCACATGGCACGCACCGCACTCGTTTGTTTGCTCTGCCAATTTTCCCGTTGCGGCCACAATTTTCTCATACACACACTCTTAGCGATTTACGCGCGCATTTTCCGGCACAGCAACACGCCCGCACGCCACGAAGCTTCTTGGCCAAATGAAATGCCCGCTGGCCAACACCAGCCGCTACTACTCAAAGAGAGAGAAGCAGCTTCGATGCAAAGGGGAGTCGAGAGGCTTCTCGGAAGGATTGCGACTGCCTCTCTACACCCATGCGCATTCGCCGGACACATGACTCCGGAATGCACTGGAGAAAGAGGCGCGGAGAGCGCTCGTCGCTTGCCTCTCGCAATATTTACAATTTGAAGCTGGCAGGCGGCCTTTCATTCAACTGTCAGATTGCGGGAGAGACGCTGAGAGCGCAAGCTCCACCGCACATAGGCGGTGGTGAAAGAGCTTTCAAGGGGGATTGCCGGAATTCAAAGAGCACAGACCTCTTTAATGTTTAATATTCGATGAAAAGTGTGCTTCATATCACCTGATATAGTGCAGTTACCACTAATGATATATAATTAGAATCTTAACCCAGTCAATTTCCCGCATTCACGCTATATGCCTATTCCATTCAGATCAGTTGATATACCTGTTTCATTTGGCTTATAACTATAATTATCTCGTAGTAAATCAAGATATAACAATTTCAGTTAGAGCACGATTTTTGGCACGACTAAAAGATTCCCGGTATCCTAGGGATTTCCGAAAATATCTTTAAGTCGATACTATACCGATATGTTACACGAAATTAAATATATAAAACGATATGTGTGCGATCAATCGATATTACGTTTGATATATTGGACCATTATAAATCGCAAAAAAAAAAAAAGTAAACAAATAAATTTAATAAAATGTTTCGAATATTTTTTAAAAATCTAAATTTCTATATTATTCTCTATATCCAAAATTTCAAAATATCGGACTTTTCCAATCAAAGAAGAGCTCTTAATTTACGCTTTTCAAAATTAAGAAGTATTTTCGTATTCAGAACTCTGCTTGCCGATCTAATTTTGATAATCGTGCATGATAAGAATAACATCATTATTATCCAAAATTATATACAAGTAAATAAGGGCTGCGTGAAAATCTAATATTCCTAATGCTATATAAACTCCCTGATTATGCATTTGTAAATTCACTCGCTGAGGATAGACCAAAATGAACCAAAAACATTCAGTAAAAGGAGTACTTCTGATCCTCATTGGTTATGTTAGCTATTCATGGCAAGTTCTACACCAATTCGTCCTGGAGGATGAAAAAATATTTTCGGACTGCGAAAATCTAGGGCCAGGAAATCTGAATGCCAGCGGGATCTTCGACTTCTCCCAGACTACTTTCACTATGGACGAGAATGGAATATTAATGGAAGGAAACATAACAACCGTGTGGAAGGTACAGCCTACAGACGTCGTTCGGGTAATTACTGCTACCTTATAGAGGTAAACATAATACACGCGATCCACGATTATTAGGCGGACTTATCCCTTTTATACTTTGACCGTGGATCTTGGACACCGACTGTACTGAATATTGCCTCTAAGAACCTGTGCAAGGTGCTGTACGACGAGAAGCAATATTGGTATATTTTCTGGTTTAAGCACGTCAAAAATGTCAAGGAAGTGCAGAGTAATTGCTTAAACAATCCCGGAGTATGTATAGTGTCGTGTAGCAGTTTTGGCTTAGTGTTTAGAGTATTATTATAATTTATTCATTACAGACAATATTGATGTTTGAACCATTTTACTATAACATCACGCTTGGCTTTGATATGCCATTGAGAACTGGGCGTTATCTGATCACCATTTCGTTATCTGCTCAGGATCCAAATGGCGTTCCGCGCGAGGACTCGATTTGCTTTGCAATACGCGGTGATATCCATAAGATTATAGCCAAGAACTAACGTCCGGCATTATGTGTGTAATTTCCCTTTTTTCTATGCTTAAATAAAAATCCTGGATAATGCTTTCAAATGCCGGCAATCGGTGCTCCGGCAACCAACAAACCTCCTGCGCCTGCTCCGTTGTCCACGGCAACCGATGTCAACGATAAATAAATACCCAGGTGTCAGGTGCGCTGGGTGCTGGGTGCTGGCTGCTGGCTGCTGGGTGGTGGGTTGTGGGCTACGGGTGTCCTGCAGCAAGCGGCAGGTGGTGTCCGCTCACCTGGGCTCCAGTGACCGAACAGTCGTCGGTTGGCAGCGCCACCGCAAGGCAGCCAAAGGAGTCAAAGTAACAAGAAGCGTGGAATGTGCCAAGTTTTCCGAAGCAGGAGGAGGAGTAGGAGGAGTAGGAGGAGCACCTGCCCCAACTCGGTGGGATGGGGGTCATGTGTCAATCAAGGCAGCGCATCAATCCACTCGGAAATCGAACCCAGTAAACCATTAAATCGTAGCCACAGCTCCAGGCTAGCGTCAAAATTCATAGTTTCACTACAAGCGCTTTCGGGGCAGTTCTCGATAAAACTACAGCAAGACACACACGTATAATCCAGTCCCCAAAAAAGTTATAAAACTATTTTTCCCACAAGCATCACAGTACACCTAAAGGATAAAAATACATTAACCTTCTTGAGACGCGGAAAAAGCGCAACAACGTTCACCATTACGATAACAGGATGTCGGGAGCCGGAGAGAACGAGAACTCTGATGAGGAGTACTATGTAGACGAGTCCTTCGAGGAGGACTC
Source organism: Drosophila punjabiensis (assembly GCA_008042585.1). NCBI lineage: Eukaryota > Metazoa > Arthropoda > Insecta > Diptera > Drosophilidae > Drosophila > Drosophila punjabiensis. Next base: position 28,328 of record VNJR01005179.1, read on the forward strand.
GCAGTCCGAGGTTGAAGAGCAGGAACAAGAGGAAGAGGCAGAAGACGAGGACGTGGAAGAGGAGGAGGTGGAGGTGGAGGTGGATGAGCAAGACGCAAACGCCGTTTTGCTCGAGGACAGCGACACTCAGAGCGAGAGCGATGTGGAGGCCGAGTTCCTCCGTGGCAACGTAAGTCCTCCTCGCCAGGAGCTGACCATATCCCAGTTCAGCTTTAACACACCATCCGCGCCGCGCCCACAGCCGCACGCCCGTCGCCAGCAAATGGTAACCGCCCGCCCGACCGGTGGCTTCAACCGTGATCGGATGATGACCTACCCGAGCTCTTCCGACGATGAGGAGAGCCAGGTGGTCATCACCAAGACGGTGGCCGAGGTAAATCAACTCAGTCTGTGCTTAGACACGCCCCTAGAAGATGACTCGCCCTCCGTGCGCACTCTAAGGCCGGGCAGTGCCCATGCACAGACTGAGGATGACGACGACGACGAGGACGTTGAAGTGGAAGAGGTAGAAGAGGTTGAGGAATTCGAAGAGGAGGAGGAACTAGAGGAGGACGATGACGGAGCCCAGAGTGATGGCACCATGGCATCGAACCATGGTCGCCAATCCGACGAGGAGAGCGACGAGGATGAAGCCACTGATGTGGAAGTAGAACAACTCGAGGAGGATGAGCCAGTCGTGCCTGTTCCGAAGGAGAAGCCGTCGCTGCCGCAGGAGGATCTCGTTTCGCTGGTGGATGCCAGTGACAACAGCAGCGAGTATAGTGTAACCACCATTGGCATGGCCGGTGCAGAAACAGACGACACCCTGGCAAATGCTACTCCAAGACTACAACAGCAGGTGAGTTGGGAAAACGGATGGGAGTGTTGCAGTTACAGAAAACCTAACATTTCTTTTTCCTGTGCAGCCACCGGAGACTTGCTCTGAGCCAATTACAGTCATGGAATCTAAGATAGAGAAAGAGGAGAACGAGAAGGTTCCCGTTTCGGATCCCCTAGAGAAACTGAATAACTTCCTGGACAGCAGCGAACCCGATGTTGTCCAAGAGCCGGATGCGGCCACCGTGAGGTATTTGGAAAAGCAGATGACCCAGATGTCTGAGATGATTATGAAAACGTTCCGAATCAATAGCGGAACCCCCAATAGCCAGGCCTTTGAGCAGCTGTCCAGGGCTACGGAGCTAATGCAGCAGCATAGCCGAAGATGCGAGGAAAGCGAGTCCGAAGTGACATCGATGACGGAATCCGCACTGACTAGTGCTCGGAGCTATGGCGGAGAACAATCCCCCATGAGAATGCGCTTTGAGCGCTCCCAGGAGACACTATTAACAACACGATCGTCTAAAATACCAAGGCCCAAGTGCAGGTGCCCCTCGGAGTCTGAACTCCGTGAGCAGGAACAGGAATTGGGCCAAAGCATGGGCGTGGGCGAGGAACTACTGGATCCTGGCATGCAACTCGGTATGGCAATGGAGCAGGGCTATCTCATGGACGAGTGTGGACAGGGGGATGGACTGATGCGGCATCCGCCACAGGGCAGACCGCCGGCGTTCAACAGGCGCGCGGCTAGTAGTACTCCGAGCAGTTTCACTAGTGACGGACGCCAGTATCCCATCAACGTGTCGCGTTCCCGCTGCTCCAACGAGAAGGTTAAGTAAGTATTTCTCTATTTCTGTGAACAGATCTAAATCTAACTTGTATATCTCTCTCCGGAACAGTTACAAAAACTTGGGCCGCAAGAGCTTCACCTTTACCAATGTCCAGGTTCGTGAGATCGAGCGCCAGAACCAAATCCTACTCCGAAAGATGATGGCTGTGAAGCCCACGGCCACTATCAAGGCAAGCACCAGCTCCATTAAGTTAAGCGCTGGCGCCCCCGAGGTAAGTTATGTTCAAAAGAAATGTCCTGCAAGATGGATTATTTTCATCCCGTCGGCAGCGTCAGCCACAGCCAGCGCCGCGTCTCACCAGTGCCGCTGTGAACCGGAAGAAGTACCAGCGACAGATCGATCTGGACAACGACGTGCTCAAGCGGAAGCTGGAGGCCATCGGCACCAGGCGCCCGCAGTTCAAGTAACGCCTCCAACTGTGTTCATTATATGTTTTAGAATATGTTTAATGCGAATTTACAAAATTAAAATTAATTGCAAGATGATAAATGTAAAGGAAACTGTATAAACCTAATATAATTGATGGGCATCTAGAATCCTCAAGCCAGTTGTAAAATATTAATAGACTTAAGACAAACATTGTTCTTAATCCAGGAGTGAGAAATATAAAAATCTTTTACATAAATAACTAGTGCTAAAGTTAATTTGTCTGGCTTGCTAACAGGTAAAATTGTAAAGTTGTAAAATTGCCGAATTATTTATATATGAATTGTTTCGAATAATCAAACAAATATTATCAAACCATAAAATTCGAAAAAGTGTATAATGAAATTTGAAAACAAGTCTTATTCTTATAGAGTCACCTCGTTGATCTTGCTCAGAAAAGTTTCGCCCAAGGCCTTGACTGCTTTGAAGGCAGCATCGCCATTCTGCTCCTTGAACTCCTCCTCATTCTTAAGCTTCAATTTCTCGCGCTTTTCCAGATCGCGATAGATAACCTGACCAATCTGAAAAAAAATCAGTGCTTAAAATGATTTGTTTTGCAAAAGCGAGGTTTTCTACCCACATAAACATCGATGGCGGCGTACATCAGCTGGTTCTCGTCCAGCGGAATAACATGCCACTTGCTCATCCTAACTTTCTTGCTCTTGTCCATGGCCTTTTTTGCTACGAAATTGGCCAATCGCTCCAGGCTCCAGCGTCCCCCGGTCTCACATATTTCATTGCACCACACGCCCAAATCCACACATTTCTCGATCAACGGTTCAGCGGAAACCTCAGGAAAGTCGCGGGCCAATTTACGGAAATCCCTGAAAGTTAAGAGAACTTAGACTTAGCAAAAGCTTTAGATATCTTTTACTCCAGAACTTACGCTTTGATGTTGACACCGTGCAAGCGGACCTTCGGATGATTGATGAGGGCCACCAGGGCCGCGGGCAGTTTCTTCAGGTTGCTCAACTGGTACACGTAGCAGCATTTTTCATCCACACAGATCTGTATGACGGAGGACTTGCCGGGTCCGGTTTGAAAGGAGAAGGGCCACTCCATATCAAAGGCCATGGGAACCACATCTTCCTTTTGCTTCTCTACCCATTGCCTAAGGGTTTATAAAAACCTTGGTTAAGTTTTCAGGGTTCTTTTAAAAATTATATATTAGGTTTGCCATAAACTTACATTACATCATCCGCGGATGCGGCTATATCCTGGTTTTCCGTGTAGTACTTGATGGCTCCCTTGTACTTGATAAATGGCAACTTTACAGGCTCTTCCTTTTCCGGAGATGGTGGCCCGTCCTCGGCCATAGAACGGGTGCTCCTGGTGGTTCTGGCACTCCGTCGCTTGGGAGGATTTTCGTTTTCCGCTGTATTCTTTTCCTCTTTCTAATTATACATACCAAATTATTGGCTTCGTTTTAAAGACAGAAGAAAATCATATTTCTTACCAATTCTGGAGTATCGAGATTTTTTCGCTTGACCGCCGCCGGCCTGCCTCTCTTGCTCTGCTTCGGAGTAATATCCTCTTCCGTATTTTCCTTGTCTTTCAGCTCAGCCGCCTTTGGGGTTTCCTTTTTGGCTTGTTTGAGCGACGTTTTGGGCGTCCCCTTTTTAACGGCCGCCTTCGCCTGCTAAAATAACAAGATTTTATTTTATCCTTTGGTTTAATACTTAATTACCTTACCTGATCGGGAACTTCGTTGGCCTTGGATTTAATTGGCATTTTAATTAAGTATTTGTCCATCAATTGAGTTTGTTGTATGTTTTTCCTCGTTGTTTTGTTTATTAATGATTCCCGCCAAAAATATTAAGTAGCTGTATTACAAAAATACCAAATTTAGTAGAGTAGTAGTAGATGCATCGATGGTTGGGGACTATCGATGTTTTTTACAAATCACAAAATTTAGGCAGACAGGTTTAAATATATCATTAGACCATTGCCGGGTATTATAATTTTAGTTAGTAGCTGGCAATGCGGTGATAGAGTCATTTGTGGATCCTATAAAGTAAAACAATCGAAAAATATCGATGTCCGCGAACATCGAAGGTTCTCCACCTCTACTTCGTGAGCCATTCAGGTGTGACCAGTTCCTGTAGTGGTGGAAATCCGCTTACTTATCTGAAGAAGCCGGCAACACACATTTATTAAGATACTTTCGATTTTATTTCAATTTGTTTATGGTTTATATTCCTGAGTCGCACAATACGCCATAACTATGTCCTCGGCAGTGGTATCCACACACTACATATCCGAGAAGGTGGCCCGCGTGCGCTGGCTGCCGGAAGCGCTGCAGCAGAGCGAGCGGTTCGTGACCGGCAGTTGGGACATGGACAAGAATTTCGTCCGGCTGTGGAAGCTTCAGTCGAACCAGCATGTCGGCGCCACGGGCACTGATGATGTTGACCAGATACCGCGCTGCATGGACAAGGTGCCGATGGAGGACGATGTTACCGCCATGGAATTCGTGAACAATTCCACGCTGGCTGTAAGCTGCGCTGATGGTGAGCATTTCGGATTGTGTTTCCTCGGATAAAGTCTCAAAAATTAACAATATATTGAAACATAGGTCATCTCAGTTTAATGAACGTGCAGCGAGCGGTGGAGGAGGACCAGGTGGAACGTCTAGCTCGAAGCGGCCAGCTGCACTGCTTCCAGCGCAGCCAGGAACCAGCTCCGTGCACCGACCTGGCCGTCTACGGCACCGACATCGCTACCGCCGGCGAGGATGGATGTGTAAACATCGTCTCCTCCGAAAATATTCGTCTGGTGAAGCGCACAATAGAGGCGGACAGCATGGCATTGTTCTCGCTGTGTTACGTTAGCCAGCAGGAACTGGTTGCCGCTAACCGCATGGGAGTTCTACGCATGCTGGACGCTCGTGTAGCCACAGAGGCGCAACCCAAGATCGGCATCATGCTGCCCTGCCGAGATGACAAGTCCTCGAACTTTGTCTCATCGATCACCACACATCCCAGCCAGCAGCACATACTGCTCTGTGGCAGCGAGGAGGGCACCATAACGGTGTGGGATCTGCGCAACCTTGAATACCCAGCCTCCTATATCAGTGCCCACGACAGTCCCATTAATGAGATTGGCTTCCATCGCCAGGACACCACCAAGCTGTTCACCGCGGCCGAAACTGGAGAGGTGTGGATGTGGTCTGAGAACAGAGCTTACGGAGGCGATGCCAACCGGAAGGATGGGAACAGCCCCTGGTTAAGTGGCGATCGGGTTCGTGCTCTGATCAATGTAGAGGGCGTCATCACTGGCACTCGCAAGGCTATGAATTCCTTTGATGTTCACGGAAGCCGTCTGGTCTGCGGTGGGGATACTGAAGCCGTTTACATAATCGATAATATCGCCTAAAAGAAATAAGTTTTGTAAATTATTTTTCTACAATATATAAGAATTGCCTGTTAGTTATATATTTGATTTGTTTTAATTTGTGCATAGGTATGTCCTTCACTTAGCCATGCTTGAAATATAGGTTATATTGGTAGGTGATGGCGGTTCGAATAGAGGATTGCATTGGTCGTTATAAAAATATTTTACAAAGAGTTGAATTCTATCCTTCTATCAGGAGTTTCACAGGATTTGCACTACATTTAATAAACGCATTATTGTTTATTTAGTTTCTATGATAATTAAATGATATGGGGACATGTCATGGCATTCTTTTCTTCCGCATTTTAAAAGAGGTTAAGTCCACAGCAATCTGCATAAGTTCGCTAAACACCCCCGAAAAATACAAAATATTAACATTCTTTAAAATTTAATATTTATTTTTATTTCGGTATACGCAAAATTGGCTTAAATCAAAGCACCTGTCTTACATTTAGGTCTACAAACTATAATTATTTATATTTCATTATGAGTTTTATGTATGTTTTGGGTGCTGCTGTGTGGTTGGTCGTCTCATGACTCCGTACTCCTGTCCGTACTTAAATCCTATTTCGTTGGCTAATTTGGAATAGATTTATGCGTGTTTTTTCAACTACATTATTATACCATGAATACACTAACTTGGACTCGATAATTATTATTATTCTAGCGAAATGTGATAAATACATTATTTATATTTACAGAGTTGCCCTAAGGCCTACTACCTTTGTCCGCTTCTCCACGGTTTAACTGAAATTTCAATTTGAGCATTTTCATCTGCATTTGGGACCTAGGAAAATTTTATCGAGATGTGCCGCACAACTTGTTATTACTTGGAAATCTATTAAAAATAATTCACAGTAAATTTTAAAGGTATCTTTTTTTAATAGAATTGAAAACCATTGCAATTTCTACGGCACCCCTGTATAAGTATATATTTTAGCATTATAGAGGAACCCAAATATTTATTTTATAGAAACTCATATCGATGTGTAATATATTCATGGGATTAACTAGTTGAATTACCATTTCAGGATATATTTCAACTAGCATGCTTTTACTTTCTTCACTTTCTTAAGATTTCAGTAAACCTTATCTTTGTTCAAGTGGATTACCTCAGAGCTAGTACCTGGTAGATACTACCTACGTATATATTTATAGATTATATCATTCTCCTCTTGTGGATCCCTCAGATTCAAGGCCCCCTAGTAGAATCGCTCAAACTTGGGCGGCTTATTGAGTGCGCAGAAATAATACCCTGAATAGTTTTGTGTGGCTCCGGGTGGAGTGTAATCGCCGATGCTGTAATTCCCGTAGTCATAGTTGCCCATGTGGGCGGCGTGGTGGTGATGATGCTGGTGGTGCACATGATGGGGGTGCGCGTGTGGGTGTGGGTGTGTGTGCGGGGGGTGGTAATGCTGGAAACCGCCTGCACTGCGTGGCTTTTGTCATGTAAGGAGGCTGTTGCCCCCACCACCGACTCCGGCACTGCCGGCAGCTCCTGCTCCAGCTCCAGTTCCACCATTGCTTCCACTATTGCCATTGTTGTTATTATTGCCGTGGACGCGCATGTGCCGATTCAAGTTTCCCGATTGCGAGAATCTATGGTGGATGGTAAGCAATTAATTTAAGTACAATTTTCATTGGTTGGTAAATTTTCTATTAATTTTTCTAAACGGAGAACCTTTAAATGTCAAAGATCCTTTTTATGGAATAATTTAAATCTTTATAAATTGGTTTTTAAAGTATGCTACAAAATCTTAATGAACTTTAAATTCAATTTTCGTTATATAAACTTTTAAACCAATTTATTCCATTCTATTCTCTTTAATAATTTTGTTTAACTGCTACATTTACATATTTTTAAAGCATTAATTCAAAATAGTTAAGAAAATAAGTTAACATTGAACTGCTTTAAGAACTTATTTAAGATTTTATGTATGCCTTGTTCAGAAGGCCAATTATATTGTTGTAGTACTGCCCATTGTTTGATTGAGTAATTGAGTTTGAAAAGTTGGTCTTGAGCAGGGCTTTGTTTCTGCGAAGGACTCACCTGAGCAGGCAGAGCTTGCACTGGTAGGGCTTCTCGCCGCTATGGATGCGCAGGTGCTTGGTGAGGGTGCTGCTGTCCGAGAAGGACTTCTTGCAGGAGGAGCAGCGGTACGGACGCTCGCCGGAGTGGGTCCGCATGTGCGTGGTGACGCTGGAGCTCTGCGAGAAGCGTCGGTCGCAGATGGGGCAGCGGAACGGCTTCTGGCCGGTGTGTGTGCGTACGTGGGCCGTCAGATTGGCGGCTTGCGAGAAGCTCTTGTTGCAGTCTGGGCAGCGGTACGGCCGCTCGCCAGAGTGCGTCCGCAGGTGAGTCTTGAGTGTGCTGGGGCGGGCGTAGGTCTTGCCGCAAAGTCGGCACAGATTCGGCTTCATCTCCCCACCACTGCTGCCCTCGTCTCCGTCGGGATCCTCGTTGCTGTCCTCCTCGTCCTCGAAGGCGGACAGACTCAGGCCGAGAGCGGCGGCCTGGTAGCTGGTGGGGCTCTTGTGGGGCGGCGTGTATCCCTGGTTGCCCACTCCTGTTGGGTAATAGCCTCCCAGGGCGGAGCTGTTCGGCGGCGACGGTGACTCCTTCTCGCTCACGGTGAGCGGGGCCAGGGAGCCCAGGCTCGACGGAGCTGGTGCTCGAAAATCCGCCGTAAACGAGTATGTGGCTGAGGTGGGATAATGGCCCGGACTTAGGAGCGGCGGGTACAACACATTCACCGCCGCTGCTGCCGCTGTGGAGGAGTTGCTGGGCGGCGTCCAGTTCATTTGGGAGCACTGCATCGGCACTCCACTGCCATCGGCTGCTCCGTAGCCGTGATGCATCGTCATGTTCATGCTGACATTCACACTCATGCTGGGATACATGGCCGCCGTCGGTGGTGGAGGAGGTGGAGCACCCCCAGCGGTCTCGTAGTAGCAGGCAGCCGCATTGCTTCCTCCGTTGGAACCTCCGTTGCTGCCGGCGTTGTTACCGCCGCCGCCTTGGAGGAGCGAGTTGCCACCGTGCGATGCCTGGGCTTGGGATTGCTGCTGGAGCTGCTGGTGCTGCGAGTGCATCTGGCCGTGATTGTGGGAATTGGGCGATATGAGCATCTGGTGGGGATGCACCGTGTACGAGAGCGAGGCCTGGTGCGGATTTCCGGCGGCGAAGTTATAGGAGGCGCCGCACGGCGAGAAGGGGAATAGGCTGGGCAGCGGATCAATGTCCAGTGGCGGCAGGCCAGGAAACGTGGAGGCCATCTCGTCGGTGCTCCAGTAGCTGGGATTGCCCGATGATCCTCCGCCGTTGTTGGTGCTCCCGTTGCCGCTGCTCGCCGGCGGTGTGGTGTTGATCTGAATGTGGCCGCCTCCGATACCCACGCCCACTTCCACGCCAACGCCCACTCCAATGGTGGGATCAAAGCAGCCGCCGCAGTCGAAGTCGCTGCTGGTGAGCGAGGAGATGGGCAGAGCGGTGTTGCCCTGGCAGGATAAGCAGCCGACGCAGGAAGCGGCGCACTCTTGCTGCACAACCGGAAACGGAAAGGGGAGAACGAAAGGATTGGGTTAAAGAATGTGGCCATTAAAAGTGGAAAATCTCTCTTTTTAAGTCAGAAAAATCTTAATAAAATCCAAACTTTATAATGTAATCTTATTATAATATAATCTTATTATAATATAATATTCCTATTCATTTTGGTGCTAGGAAATATTTAGTTCGCTTATATTTACGACACGTTATCCAAGTTTTAATCGGAGGATTAACGAAAAACTGATGAGTTTAGGTTTTAACTTTTTTTTTTAAGATTAAGAAAAAGAATTTGCAATATTAAAACGCATTTTAGTGATAGGCAAAATTTTTAAACAAAATTTAAAGCAAAAATTCCGTAAAAACAATAAGTTTTAGAACAAATATAGAAGATATATTTTAACAGCTTCTTATAACTGGCTAAAAAAATGTCAATTCTCAATCTAAGAAAATTCTAAAAAATACCTAAAAATTATAATTAAACTGGCACAACCGAACGCGACCCGTTTTCCGGAGAGATTGAACGTCCTTTGAAAGGGATTTCAGGACTCACCTGGGGGCTGTCCAGCGCCAGGCCGAACAGGGGATTGTTGGGCACATAGCCCGTCTCTGGTTCCACAGGACCGCCGTTTGAGACATCGCACGATATGTACATAGCTCCACCCTCTTGGTCTTCCAGGGAATCTGCGCAGCCAAAAAGAACAGCAACAAAAAGCACATTTTAACCACTGCAAACTGAGCAGAGATGCTCGCCATCAGCTCGTATCCCACGGATACATTTCGCGTGCAGATACAACCACTGTGCGCTTAGCTCCGCCCCTCGATACACACGGAGAGACCGCCATTTGTTTTGCTCTCTCGAGTCGCGGCGATTTTGTATCTGTGTTGCTGCATCTTGGAACACGGGCGGCTTCTATGTGTGTTAACTCACCCAGAATTATGTTCAGGAGTTTGGAACCCTTATATAACAATCCCATGACATGACTCCAGTTCTGGAATGTGTGGACTCAGCGCTCGGGTCTTTGTTTCTGCTTTTTCTACGCTTCATCTTGATGCCTTAGCTTCCAACTGCAAGGCGAGAGAACAATATTTCCAGGTTACCTTTTGTACATTGCGTAGTTTTTAGTAAATCGAAGCACCGAGGGAGAAACATTTTACACTCCGCCCCATAAAATATAGGGCATCGGGTTAAAAACTGATTGGAAACCATATTTTAACGGACTTTAATTGTTCACTAATTTCTTGTGTAAATAAATGAAGAGATAGCTAGCTACTAGATAGAATTTTATTACATTTATAATGTAAGTAAATATATGGAAACTTATCAACAATATGGTTGAAAATTTTAAATGTAAGACTATAAGAGTTACCGTATTTACAACAATACGCTGAAGGTTTTTAGAAAAGGAAGATTAAAACTTCTCTTCAAAATAAGCAATATTTAAAGTATTCTAATGACTTGTCTGCTATAAACTGAGTCGCTCAAGAAGATATTAATTTATATAAATTAATCATAATTATAATAATTTAAAATATTAAGCTGGCGGTTCTGTGTCTGTATTTTATCGCCTTTTCAAATTAAATTTAATTCATAAGTTCATTTATTATATTTTGGTTCATTTGAATCGCATATTATGTGTATAAGTTTTAAACTATTTCATAATTATCAAAATATTGATCATGGTAATACATAATCTTAATACATTTTAAGGAAAAATATTTATAACTATCACTGTAGAAATGGGAATCAAAATAATTAGCACTTCATGCTCTTTTTTATACCAATTATAAATTCTAGGAAAGCAAAGAAATATTAAAATAAATATTATATTTAGCTATGCTAATAACCAAATTACTTTCTCATCCAAATTTCTTGGAGTATTTTATATAAAAATTATTTTAATTTATTAACATGCAACAGAATATTCCTAAATATTCGTAAAAACATTGCCTTATTTCAACTTAGATTTAAATTTAGTGAGAACTTAATGATTCATTTATTTAAAGACTCGCCTCGGTGCATTTTTTTTTTTTAAGGCAAACATGTTTTTCAACAATTGGAAATATTTTTTTTATAATAAGACAAACTAAATAACAGAGGACCAAGAGAAAATCAAGTAACGGAACGGTGGTAAAAAAACAATCCATATAAAAGCTCCAATTTATTCTAAGCTGGTATCCTTAAAAAAATTATAATAATACAAAATACTATATCAAACCATAGGTGGTATGGCAAAACGCATTGTTTTTTGTAATTTATTAATATATTTTGTTCGAAAGACGAATTATATATCCAGTATATTTGGGGAATTCCGGTTTTTATATACAACTTAATTTGTTATATTAGCACCTTGTTGAAAAATTCACGGATTTCATGATCTGAAGAACACAAATATACAAGAAACTTCACTGGTTCTTCAATATCTCGTTTATTATTTAACTTTTCCTTGAAATATTTAATATTAAGCACGATCGTTGTTTCCCGATTGGATATTGGCTTAGATGTGGAACCGTTGTGCAAACTTTGAGTTTTCGATCTGAGTGCGGGGCAAGAAGCGACTTTTGGCGACGAGCATAAGACGGCGACTAATTGTCAGTTCCAGCTCGAGGCACCTCGTCCCAATATCGACTGACATATCGGCAGAGCGGCAGCAAAGCGACAACCACAGAGGAAGAAGCAGGGCACAAAAAAAAAATACTCACTTAATTATAAACAAGCGACAAAAGGGCGCAAAAGACAACGCAGCAGCGGCAACAATCTCACTCGCACTCACACCCAGTACCCAGATATAATGACACAAGTACCCAGCACTACACATGCGAGACCCTTGCCCAGAGCTGCCCTCTCCGGGGGTACACAGAATGCCCTGCCCTACCAGGCCGTCCGTACCCACTCCAGATCCGTCCACCACCACAACAACGTTGCCGTCATCGTTGTCGGCCAACCAATGCGCTCCGTCTACCGGCTTTTGCGGCCACTACCCCTCGAGTACCGAGTTCCCCGCTACGACTACCGATCCCGCCCAGTCCCCGTCCCAGACCCAGTCTCGAGCCCATTCATACGTAGCCGGCAACATCGGAGCAGCAACAGCAGCAACAGCAGCAACATCAGCGGCAGCAGTTTTCAGTAGTTTTTATTTGTCACCCAATATCTTTACAGCTCGACATCAGATATCAATGAGAGGGGTGTGAAGGGGTACACTGTAAATAAACCCCGTTCTATATAGTTTGAAAATATATCTTAAAGGTCCTTGATCCTTGTCAAGAAAAGCCACCTGAAGGTACAATCAGTTTGGAGTAAAGAGGGGGTAGTTTCCTTAATATTTAAATGAGATATATATATTATTCGAACAATCTGAGGATTAATAATAGTTTCCAGGATTTAACAGGATAATATTATGTATATATATGTATGTACATATATTTTTTATAATATCTTCAACCCATAAACTAGGAAGAAAATATATTTTTGTTACACAACATCTGATTACTATCCTTTTGTAATCTTTAAGTATAATTAATGATAATAATAATTATTTATATTTAATATTTTTTTGGGAGCAACCTTCGATGATTTTTGGCTCAGTGCAAGAGCTATCCGGGGGCGTGGGCAGGGGTAGTTGGTGCGGACTGGCTGGCAACCATTGATCGTCTTCGACGGCATTCTGCTTCCTTCGCTCCATTCCTTTTGTGGTTAAATGCGACAGTCCATCAGGCTGAGTCGGCAACCCCCTGACTTGACTGCTTCTGTAACTCGTAAGTATCTTTGTATCTGCTGGCTACATGTGTGTATCTGCTTCTGTGTTGCCTGTAGCTGGGCCTCTCTTAATGTATCTGTATCTGCCGGTGCTAATTCTAGTTTGTAGCTCGGCCAATGACGATTGTCTATCGATCGATGCTCTTGTAGCCGGCCGACAATTGCAAATAGTTTTGAATGTTATTTGATAGTTCGATTTGTGGTTGCCGCTGAAATAGCAGGAACACAAACCCAAGCCATATGGAAAGGCGATGGAAAATTATGAAACGCTAATGCCCCGCTAGAGATATAGCCAGAGATCTAGGCCCAAAAATCCAAGCAATTCCCACTAAGCTGAAAAAGTTCACACGCCTAAAGAAGGTATTGGCCGAATTGGCCAAACCAGTTGAGTGTAAGGGCTTGCAAAGATCGCTCACACACGCACTCCGATGCCCAGATACCCAGATATCCAGCTATATCCCCTGTATCGGCTTACCTTAACGATGGGAATTTCAGGTCAACCCCAGCCAGCGTCGTGTGTGTTAAAATCAGATCGATAGCTACAGTCTGATCGGATCCGAACCAGTTTTTTATTTTATTATTTATTTCTTTTTTTTTGTTTCAGTCTCGGTGTCGGTTTCATGTCAACAACTTGGCTAAGGACCTGAGCCACTCGGCCGTTCTGCTGCCGATTGTCAGATCGGATTAGGATCCGCTGCTCTCGAGGCTAGCTGGTAGCCAAGTCAATCCGGGTATCAATAACAATTAGGAGAGCTCTCTCAGGTGTGTTCAGGTGTCAGCTGATCAAACGCCCTCGACTGACCGACCACAAGACCACCGTCCTGGCATCAGTGGGTTGGCAACAAATTGAGCCGCTGGATAAACATTTGGCCCATCCCCATCTCTCTTTGTATCTCTCGAGGACCTGTTATCGCACCAGCCCATCATCCACCTCATCTCGGCCTGATTCCGGACACGTGGAACTGTTTGCCCAGAGGCTCATCGGTAGCTTCTGTTTGTTTTGCGTATTTAACATGGCAAACAAAGGCAGGACATGATCCTGGCGATGCCAATCCCGCCCTGCGATTCCCATGTTGCCACCAGCAACGCACTTTTCCGCTCATTCTCATTTGACGTTATATGTTCGGTGTGTTTCTTCGCCTTTGCTGTTCCGTTGTATTCCGTTGTGTATTGGCGAGGCTTCGAAAATCAATGAAATACTTTTCGGGTGGCATTGATGGGGCTTCCCCGGGTTTTGGCTGCGCTTTGCTTTTTTTTTATGCTGGCTGCCACTCACTCGGGAGTCATTCAACATGTTAATGCCATTCGGTCATATTAGATGGCGGCTAAAATGAACTGAACCAAGTCGGGGAAGTCTGTTGGAGTTTGAGTTTACTTTAAGAGTTTGCAAAGTATTTAGTTAAATTTATTTTTGATTTTACTGAAAATTTTATCATTACTTCAAAAACAAATTCTTATTCATATTAATCCGGAATTGCTTAAAAATTATATTATTCTTTTTTTGAGAGGTTTATACTTATAAGATCAATATTGTCATGAACTCTGCCTTAAACCTTGTTATTATAAAGCATTGTTTGAATTCGCAACAGACTTCAATGTAGATTGAACGTGATTTTATATATGAAATACATTTTAAAACCTTTTCAATATTTTTGAGAACAATTAAAAATTACATCCAAATTAAAGCGGAAGTTTTTCGTAATCGTTAGCATTGATATTATAATAGAGAAACAAATATATAAACGATCATCCTTTTCTAGATTATTTTTCGACAAAGACTGTCCATCAAATGTTAACCAATATATCCTTCCCACATTAATCGACAACTGCTGTGCTATATATAGGGTTTCCTTGATGGGCAATGACTTAGTGGGAATTGTAAAGTTCTGGAAGAGGAGTTCCTAAACATCTGTGAGTGCAATTGCAGCGACCGATGGAGAGTATCGATGACCGCGTGACAGTTGACGTTTGCCGGACAGGACGAACGGCTACCCTTGACAGCTGGACGAGCCGGGATCCGGATCGGGACAGTCGTCGCATAACCCACTTCTTATTAAAAACCTAAGCCAGCTTATTAAATGCGCGCGACTTATTACAAACCCTCCTCCTCCTCCTCCTGCTCAAGAAGCAGAAATGCAGCGAAGGACTCCCCCAAGAAAGGAGCAACCTACTTGAATTACAGCCGAACTTGGCCACGACATTGTCTCTTCTTCACTTGAGCGGAGCGCGCCAAATTGAATTTGTAAGTCGATACTTTTGGAAAAACAAGGAAGAGGAGTTCAGGGCCAGCCTGGAAGGGTTGCGTTGCCCACCGATTCCTGGGCCTGGCACTCGGCTGACAGAGACAAACCAATGCAGCAATGAAGACGCACTCGGTGTTTGTTTTTTATTGGGGAATCACTTCCGCAAACAAACGCTGTGAGAAGATCCGAATGATGACAGCGAACATAGGTTTCTCACAGCCTTTTTTGTCCTTCAATTATCTGCGGTGCCGCACGCTCCCTTTTATCTGCAATTGCATTTTGGCGAACCGCAAATGATTATCCTGTAATTCCTTGGATAAATATTAAATTTCAATTAGGCCCGTTAACATATTATTAGCCACCGATCAGCACTATCATCATCGCAGCGACCAGGAGCAGGTCACGTGCCCGCCCGAGTGGCTGATGATAATCTACGCAAAAGCGAACAACCGCAACCCTCCTCCTTCGCCAGGACGCGCAGGATGCCGAGGTGGTGACAACCGGCAGGAGATGCGACTGCAATTTTATCAGATTATGTCTGTCCGTGGAATCCCCTGGGTGTCCTTCATGCCCCTCATCCCTCCTTGAGAGCCACTCAACAGGTGAGAGAGCTCGGCGAAATTTTGTGTGAGAATATTTTGGCTTTTTCCCCGCTTACGCCGAGTTCCCCATGTGTATCGGGTTACCTCACCAGTTCGGCGGCTCTGTGATTTGTCGCTCTCAATAATTCTCATGGACTGAAATTGAAACGCTTTTGCCAGGATATAAAGATATAATTCTTAACTGAATATCAAGCTTTGAATTCGGGATTTTATTCTCATTTACTAAGCACTTAATATGCGATGGTCAAATAGCGCTGTTATTAACAGGCTTCTGTAAGCATGTAAGTTCCATGTTTACAGAGACTGGTGACTGTTATATTTTAGGGTGGACCAAGCCACATTTGAAATAACTGAAAATTTCAGTTAAATGATTTATCTCATTCAGATAAATAAATCATTTAACAGATAAATCATTTAATTCAGATATGAGTTTTTAGATACTTAAGGGTTTTTTATAAACTAATAAAAATGTCTCAAAGTAAATTTAAAGGATTTAGGTTTCACATTTTTGCTCAAATCGGGTTTATTTGTAAGGTCTAATATAATAAATTCATTGAAATTTTAATAATTTGTTTTATTTATTAATATTAAATAGCAAATAACACTGTCCCTATACAAAAATCATATTTATGACTAACAAGAAAGGAAGCTAACTTCTGCACACCGAAGTTTGTTTATAAATTTAAATACTTTCATATTCATTTTATTTTTACAGTTGGAAATGTTTTACATTTTTACGTTTAAAGTAGAATGTAGTTTTTCTTCACATTTTCGATTTTTTGTCCGATTTTTATGAAATTTAAACATATTAGATGGCGGCTAAAA
This sequence comes from Drosophila punjabiensis, assembly GCA_008042585.1. Lineage (NCBI taxonomy): Eukaryota > Metazoa > Arthropoda > Insecta > Diptera > Drosophilidae > Drosophila > Drosophila punjabiensis. Next base: position 44,785 of record VNJR01005179.1, read on the forward strand.
TGAACTGAACCAAGTCGGGGAAGTCTGTTGGAGTTGGAGTTGCTTACATTTACATTTACTTTAAGAGTTTGCACAGTATTTAAATAATTTTATTTTTAATTCTACTGAAATTTATATCATTACTTCAAACAACAAATTCCTATTCATATTAATCCTGAATTGCTTAAAAATTATATTATTTTTCACTTGAGAGGTTTGTAATTATAAGAATATCAAAACTTATATGAGTTCTGATTTAAACATTGTTTAGTTTAATTGTTATATTATAAAGCATTGTTTGAATTTGCAACAGACTTCAATGTAGATTGAATATGATTTTATATATGAAAAACCTTTTAAATCCTTTTCTATATTTTTGATAGCATTTTGAAATTACATATTATCCAAATTAAAGCGACAGTTTTCGTTTATCTTTAGCTTTGATATTAGAATGTTTTACATTTTTACGTTTAAAGTAGAATGTAGTTTTTTTTCACATTTTCGATTTTTCGTCCGATTTTTATGAAATTGAAACAGAATTCTGAAATAATATGGAACGCTTGTATTTTAAAGTCGAAAAAGTTATGTTGAAAACTGATAAAGTTATAATTTTTTTTTTTTTTCAAAATATTTATCGAATTTTCCTATGGCAGCTATATGATACAGTAGTCCGATTTTTTAAAAATTCAATCTAAAATTCTAAAATAATATATTAAGCTCATAACCGAGAGTTGATCAAGATATGTTAAAAAACAGTGAAGCTATAACTTTTTCTCAACAAATTATATACGAGTGGGAGTATATAAAAGACTATCTGCAAAGTTTCATTAAGAATCTTAATTTAAGATATCTTCGAAACTGAAGGACTAGTTTGCGTGTAATCGGACAGACGGACATGGCTAGATCGCCTCGGCTGTTGGTGCTGATCAAGAATATATATACTTAATAGGGTCGGAGATGACTCCTTCACTGCGTTGCAAACTTCTGACTGAAATTAACGTAGAAAACTGTATTAAATAAATAATGCAAATTCTTCAAAACCTGGCGTATACACTACACTTAACTTATTTTGTTCCCATTAATTTAATTAAATAAATGAATAATTATTTTCCAACCCATATTTACTTTTGGAAAATATAAATATATGCAATAAACAATACCACAATGATACCGAAAATATTTTTATAGAGTTTTATTTATTGTGATGGAAAACTTAGGCTACAGTAAACTCCCCCTTAATAACAAGAAAAGCAAATCAGTTGAATGCGCAGACGCGAGTGTATCTATTGCTAAGAGTGGCTGGCCAGGACACTGCTCCGTATATCCGCTTAGATCTTGGGGTCCTGGGGCGTGAGCTTGACGATCTTGACGGACTCCTCCCAGATCTTGCGACCCTTCTCCTCGTCCAGGGCGGCGGCATTCAGGGTGGCCTCCTTGCAGTCCATGTAGTACTTGCCGGACACGTTGGCCACCTCGTCGGACGTGGCCAAGTAGATGGTGGTCTGGGCTCCGGCCTTGGTGGTCTTGAAGAAACCCTTCGTGATGGCCATCATGGGCAGGTTCAGTGGGAAGGGCACATTGCGCCAGATGCCCGAATCGATCATGCCGGGATGCAGGAAGTTCACGGTTACCCTGGTGCCCTCCAGACGCTTGGCCAGCTCGCGAGCAAAGTAGATATTGACGAACTTCGATACGTAGTACAAGTACGCGGCCGGGAAGGTGCCAATGGGATTCAGCTTGGCCAAGTTGACCGAGGAAAGGCGGTACAGCTCAGAAGCCACGATCACGATGCGGGCCGGAGCACTCTTCTTCAGCACATCGATGAGCAGGTGGGTCAGCAGGAAGGGGCCATAATGGTTGGTGGCCATGGTCAGCTCCACACCATCCTCGCTCGTCTGGCCGCGGAAGGCCAAGGCCATGCCGGCGTTGTGGATGAGTACATCGATCTTGGGCTCCGTCTTCACGATGTCAGCGGCGAACTCGCGAACGGACTTCTGGGAACCCAGGTCCAGCTTCTTCACCAACACCTTGTTGTTGTTCGTCTCCTTCACGATCTCATCTGTGAAGTTTTTAAATCAAAATGTAATTAAAAGGTCTTAAGTAAATATGATAAACAATTACCCTTAACGGCATTGGCAGTTTCCAGGTTCCTGCAGGCCATGATGACGCGGGCTCCACGACCAGCCAGATCCTTGGCCGTCTCCTTGCCAATGCCACTGTTGGCTCCAGTAATGATTACGGTCTTGCCTTCCATTTTTGTCTGTAATCAATGTCAGAGGTTAATCAGTTGATCGCAGACACAAAGCGAATAATATGGGGACTTGGGTTGGTTCGGAAATATCTGTACAATAGTAATTAGTACGGACAATCCCAGTAATCGGAGTTCGCTTGGAACGGAATGTATCTTTGCTTTGCTATTCACTAGCAGAGCTCTTAATTGCTGAGAGAGCTTTGAGTGACTCACAGGTAAGCGATCGCCCAGCTTGTAATCAAGATACTATGACTTAGACCTTTATAAGATGCTCACAATGCAATGACAGGCGGTAACTGTATCTCACAGATGTGACGTACCCACCGCTCTCAGAAGTTATCTAATTAAATCTGACCAAGGTAAAGCTGGACTGTGCTTACATTTACACTTAGTGAATTCCTTAGTATATTGGAATAATATATGATATTTATTAATTGGAAAAACACCTACAGACATTGCCCTTAATTGCAGGAATGCGTTTCCAATCAATGGGAACTTTTTCTAACTCAATTGAAATTTACCTACTGACCTATAGAGTTGTCTAAGGTACAAAAGAAATATGATGTCAACTTGTATTCCCATTAAAATAAATGTATTTTTTACTCCTAAAGCTTTTTAGCGGATTTTTATTACAAACTACATCTGATATTTGTTTGTTTTCTCCGTCTATTCGTGTGAACTTGGTTTAGTGACCAACATATCGTATGATATCCTAAGAGATCTGTCATTGAATGCATTATTTATATTCCATTGATAACCCATTAGGTAAGCCATATAATTTGTATTTCTAACTGCTAAATCTCAAAAGAATTCGCAGCGGAAGTGGCAAAAAGATCCATTTATGGCGAGAACTGTGCGAGTCTGGTCACGATTTTTGGGAGCGGACAGCAATGGGGCTTAGTTTTTGGGTGAATTTTGGTTACTAGGGCTGGGCTTGTGGTTCGGGGGAGGTGCTTTCGTTACCTCGGTGAAGCATCGTCCCGCCGTGATGCGCAGATAGAACCGAATGCTCATCAAGGTGGCCACTATGGCCGCCAACAGAGTCAGGAGAAAGATGTGGCGCACATAGTGCTCGGTTGGCAACCAACCGAAGACGAAACCCATCCTACAAATAGTCCGAGGTGTGTATACTACGTGTACATGTGTATATATCTGTGTCAATATGCAAATCAGATTATATAATATCGGAGACAGCAGAGGCCAGACGCTTGTCTGAGGGCACAACGAAACGGGTTTGGTATTGGGTTTTGAGGTTTTTAGTTTTTTGGTTTTTCGGTCAATCTGCAAAGATTTTCACAACTCCAATCGTTTATCAGAGTCTGTCATGAAATCGATTTTGGGGACTGTTGTAAAAACTTACACTTTCACTTTCACACATGTGCGTAATTATGGCTTATTATGATGAAACGCCGAAAACAAAGTAAAATAAAGTTCATTGGCTGCCGAAAAACGAAGGAAGGTTGAAAAAGAAAGAAAGTCTGGGGTTTCATGTAGTTTTGAGTTTCTGATTTTTTTTTCTCTCGGTATTTTCCTCCACGTCCACGTCACAAAGATTTCTGTTTCTGCTTTCCTCACTGACTCGAAGACTGGAAGACTGGCTCTGGTTACGCTTGCCAGCACCGCTGAAGAACCCCGCCCCGAATGCAGTCGCAGTCCCCAAGAAGATATACGTTCATATGTACAAAGAAGTCTAGAACTGACCTGTTTTCGGCTTCTGCTCGCCGACAAGTTTTTTTTAGTGCAAACTCACCTGTTTTGGCTTCTTGGCTGATCTATAATTTATTGCAATTGCTGCTGCTGCTTCTGCTGGCTGCACTTTGGACTATCTGCGAGTCGAATCGGAATCGCAAGCGAAAACGGAAATTGGTAGATCCAAGAGCTTGGTACAACCTTCGCCTTGAACGACTGCTCGGAGACTGAATCCGAGCTCCGAATATATGTAGCCGAGGCTGCGGAGAATGCGCGATCGTCTCCACCTGAAATTGGTGTTGCTTTTGCCATAGTCGCGTTGATAGCCATAGTTATAGCCGTGGTAACAGGTTAGCCGGCGGAGAACCCGCTTTCATGGCTCCTCTTTGCACCCGTCTTCTTCGCCGGCCCTCCAAGCGGGGTCATCCGCCGAAAGAGAGACGCGCCGAGGCAGAAAACTAGTTACCGGCAGTAAGAGAAAGATCCGCGGCTTGGATATATATACATATATACAGCCACCTGTCGAGAGCTTTTCAAAGCTGGCCAATTCAAGTATTATGGCTTAAATAATGGGGCAGAAATTATGTGGAAAATAATGAGGAGTAATTCGTATTTGTTGTAACCGAAACGTTGTTACTTCTCATACGGCAGGAACTCAAGGGGAACCCGAAAGGGGGCAGAGCGATTAAGCTCATAAAAAGTTGTTACTGTAACTGTAAAAGGCTAATTACGCATAAATAATATTATTAACCATAAAAGAAAGTTTTTGTGAGCTATTTACAATTAAAACTAAAAATGAATTTCCATAGAACATCTTAGGTTTTGTTAAAATAATTATTTCAAGCCAATAACTATCTATTAAAATATAATAATAATAATTTTCAAGTTGCTGGTCTGGTCTGGCTCCAGGCTCTCTTGAAAGTTTCCTAAAACAAAATCAATTCTTCATTAAAAACATTTATTCGATTTTTTTTTCATTATTTCAGCATATAAGTACAGTATATAGAGCTCAACGTTCTAGCAAAAGCTTGACCCAAGCCAATCTAGTTCGTTTCTTAAGTCCTGCGTTTTTCATTTGAGAAAGATAATTCCCCGAGAATTATCGCACAAATAAGATTCCTTTAAATGCAATTAATATTGTATTTTACATAAACACATATTTACATTAGGTTCTTGTAAATTCTATAACGTTCTATGTGCATTTTTTTCTACTTTTCAATGGTGTTTTGTAGACGGGTTCTTCGGTCTGCCATGTCCGTGTCCAGATGCTTGGTTAAGGTGTTATACCACTCGTTCATGTGGCTGGAGATGATGTTCATAAAGCGGGAGAACTTGGTTTTTACGGTGCTAACAAGGCTTTGGGAGAGGGCAGTGAGGCTGTGATCCTTGCCTGTGCTGGGTGTATTCTTGCCGATCTTCATTATCTTAGACTCCTTTTCCTCCGACGGCTGGCTTGAGTCCTTCGGTTGAGCGTCGTCCACTTTGTACTCATAAAAGGTGTACCTTCCCAGGGGCAGCATTTCCTCACGATCTGCCTTGTCAATGGCATTTGATCGCATTTGCTCCAAAGAATTTGTCAGTGGAACGGCTCGACGTCTTCTCATTGCCGGCAGATCCCACCAAGAGGTGATCCCCTCATCGGCTGGCTTCTCTGGTAATTTCCTAGGCAGCGAAGAGGTTCCTTCCTTGGCTCCAAAGATGTTCAGGCCGGATGATTTCTTTGCCGAACTTCCAGAGTCCAAAGATGCGTCTCGGATAGCTTCGTCGCCCAGAGAGAACTCGTGCTCATGCTCGCTGATGTGGCTAAGGAAGTGCTTGCCCAACTCCTTTTGTGCCTGCAGAAAATCGTTGGCCACGTTACCTAGTTTGGAGTGACGCCTTCTGGCACTTGGCACGGGTTCCACATCGGCTTCGACTTCTTCCACGGGCTTCGATTTTGCTGGACCGCTCTTGGCCATGGTCGCCTTGCTGGAAAAGGGTTCAGGGAAGAGCAGTGAGTTTAAGGTTGCTCCTAGATTCAATCGCTTGCTCGGCCTGGGAGCAGGCAGGGCCTCGAAGAACTCTGTGGGCAAGAGGCGGAGTTTGCCTCTACCCTCGGTTGGCTCCTGTTCCTGCTCCGGCTCCTGTTCGTCGTCCCTTTCCGCTGGCATTTGAATGATCTTCAGCTGACTCTTGGCCTTGGACCTACGCTTCTTGGGCACTACGGGCTCAGCTTCCTGCTCAGCGTCCTCACCGTCCACACTCTCTATGTGCTTCAAGTGGACATCGCCTTCTGGAAGACGTGTATAGGTGGGAGGCTCTTCTGGCTGTTCACCCAGACGCTTGAAGAACTTTTCCTCGTCGAACTCGTCAAAGTCGAACAATGGCTTGCTCTTCCTTTCCGGCTTGCGTATCTCCGTTATCTTCTTGGTCAGAGCTGTTTTCTTGCCATTTCGGTTGTAGAAAAAGGGGCCAGAATAGCTGGAAGTGTCCCGTCTAGCCCTCTTCTGGGACATATCGCTGGTTTCCTTGAGGACGTGATGCAGCCAGGCCATTGCTTCATGGGGCTTCACCGATTGAGACTTGCCATCCTCAGCTTCCCTCTTTGAGGGATTCGCTTCCTTGAAGTGCTGCAGCAGACGCTCCAAGAGTGTGTCCAAGCTCTCCTCCTTATCCGGAACAAAGCGGCGATTCCGATTGATCGAACTTTGAACCGACCCCCTAGCCACGGCTGTCTCCTCGATCAGACGCTGAAGCAAACGATCCGCAGAACTGTAGCGGGAACGCCGCCTATCCGTGGAGGATTCGCCGCTCGATTCGCCCGCCTCAACCTCCGTGAACTGGCAGTGCTCCAGATTGACGTCTGGTAGAACCCAGAAGCCCACCGACATGCTGGGCGTGATCAGCTGCAGCGGCTTGCTCGCATCATGGGCCTTGATCAAGGGCGGCAGTGTGGAGTTCACATGCAACGGGACGTTGTTCAACTGCACCCGCTGGTCCAGTCCGGTTAGCACAAACTGCCAGATCTCGCTGCTGCTCAGGCTACTGGCACTTCGCACCGTGATCGTGGTGGGCTGCTCCTCTGTGTTGACCACCATAAAGGCCAGGCCACCGGACACCGCGTTTGCGCAGTGCGTATACAGCTTGTTGCTTGGAGCGAAGACATTCAGGGGCCGTGCAGGGAAGACCCTCGAGCCCATGACCTTCTTGAACACGGCTGTCACATACAGACTGAAGTTGGGCCGCTCGAAGTCCTCCAGGGTCATGCGCTTGAAGAGCACATCGAAGCCACTGCTGGCCGCATCTCCGAGGGTCTGGGCCCAGCGCAGGGCATCCGTGGTCTCGTCGCCCACCAGACGTTGCGAGGATCGCTCTTCAGGCAGAGACAGCCACAAGGGCACACCCTGTTGTTGCAGGACTCGCAGAGCAGGATCACTATCGTACAGGTAACTGCCCAGACTAGACTTGGGCAGCATGTTGACAGGCCTAGCAAATATGGAAAAGTTAAAGAAATTCCTCTGTTATAGGAAGAATCCCTACAACCACTTACTGCGTCCAGCCAAAAGCTGTATTCAGATCCTTGGATATATCCACATATCTCTTCGTTTCATCCGCACTGCTGCCCGCCGAGATGTCGGCTCCCATTAGCCGCCAGTCGTCTACATATGGCTTAAAGGTGTCCGTCATCAGCTTGAGGGTGCGCAGCTCTTGGACGTAGTCCTTGGCCCTCGAGGTGCCGAAGTCTGTGCCCAGCTGCCAGATGCAGTCGGTGATGCCCACCATGTAGGAGGTATTGAGGATCTTCAGCGTGTGCATCGAGTCCCACTCGTCGGGGGCATATGGCACCGGGATGATCATGGTCCAGTTGACGGCACTTCGAAAAGGAAACTTTTGATGAAAAGAGATGTAAGGCAGAGGAGCCGGAACCCGTTGACTTACCGCGTCCAGCGATTGAAGCCCTTCCAGATGATCTTTGTGGGATTCCGCAGCCTTGTCGGTGCATTGCTGGCGAAGTAGAAATCGCCGATGAACTTGATGTGCGCATCACCCAGCAGATTAGCCAAGTTTGTCACGGCCTTGCGGTTCTTTCCATCCAGGGCATCGTAGAGATCCTCTGGCCGAACGGCGAAGCTCACGAATTTCTCGTTCACATCGTTGTAGGGACGATTCACATTCAGCTGGACCAACGTGTCCGCCCGGCATACCACCGTCAGTCCCAGCAGCACCACAGCTACGCGCAGATACCACATATTTTAGGCTTTAGTCCTGAGTTGGAGATTCGGAGACCTGCCAGTTGCTCGCTGACTCCACTACTGGCCGGAGCTCTACGACAACCCGGCTAAATAAACTCCCCCGGGTGCCAGCGGATTCCGCTGATCTCGGCAAAACTTTTCCGCTGAGCTCGGCCCTCGATGCACTGACCTTTTTGCGCTGCACCGCCGACGTAACCCAAACCAAGTGCTAAAGTGGGCCGTGGGTTGGAATGCTTCGTTTATCAATGAACCAGGTGAGCTGACCTACTAAGGTTGGGGTTAGACCACGGAGGCCGTATTCTTAGGCATCCTCGCCCGGTCGTTAGAAGCCGGCGAAGGTGAGCTCTGAAGACTTGCCTTGACCGCCAGCTATTACCAAAATTTACCAATTCGTTGTTTTTTTGTTCTGTTTTAGCTTAGCAAGGTAAACCGAAAAGTCTAATATTACTGTTTAGAGGGATTCAAATTATTAGACACGTACAAGAAGCCCAAAAATATAAAACGAGCATTTTAGAAACCAATCTCGCTCTTTTTTGTGTAACATTTGATATTTTCTTTTAAATTGCCTTAGAAGTTTTATTTTTAAATAAATCATCATCAACTATCTTTAACGGGATAGATTTGTTATTGCTCAACTGTTGGGTACTATGCCTTCGTATTATACTTTTAGTCAAAAACTTGCAAGGCTGTGAAATCATTTCCGACCCTATAAATCACACCTATTTTTATATAAACATACATTTATTTTACAATTTAGAAAGTAAAATTCATTACGCAAATCTATAAATCTATATAATAAAAATCTAAAGCCGGCAAGCTTTCCGAACTTAAATTAAATTTTTTTTTATATGATTGCGGTCTAAAATGCCGAAAGTTCTGAGATTTCCAAGTCACAATTCCACAGAAGGTCAACCGCGGTCAAAAAACTAAAAGCTCTCTAAAAATGTTTTTTTTTTCAATATAGTAACATTTGGAAATGGTCCAATTGATCCAATTTGAAAGGCTTTAGCATGTTCTAAAACGCGAAAACGCTATTTTTATACCCTTGAAAAATATAATTTTAGTCAGAAGTTTGCAATGCAGTGAAGGAGGCATTTCCGCCCCTATAAAGTATATATATTCTTGATCAGCATCAACTTCCGAGTCGGTTTAGACATGTCCGTCTATCCGTCCGTTTCTACGCAAACTAGTCCCTCAGTTTTGAAGATATCTTAATTAAACTTTGCAGATAGTCTTCTTTATACTCTCACTCGTACATAAGTCGAAACAACGTATATAGAAACGATCCGTAAATTTGTAGAAAAAAAATTAATAACCACTGTTTTTTAATATATTTTAATGAACTCTCGGCTATGAGCTATGAATATTATTTTAGATTTATTTTATAAAAATCGGACTACTTTATCATATAGCTGCCATAGGAACGGTCGGGAAATTTTTAGGAAAAAAAATATAGTTTAAAATTAGTTCTATTAAAATATTGCTTCAGGATTCGTTGAAATTGTTATTTGAATTGGTCGACTTCAAAAGTCACTTCCGTTTATATTATCCCTTGCGAATCACTTGAATTTTACAATTATCTAAAAAATGAAAAATTACCCAATATCAATCTTTGCACCAAAATAAAGAGCTAATAAGGTGCTATATGGGTGATTCTCTGAAAACAACAACCACGGCCAAAAATTTAAAAGTTCTCTAAAAATTTTTTTG
>VNJR01005184.1:0-10830 GCA_008042585.1 Drosophila punjabiensis
AATCAATAATTATGTCTAAAATCGACTACGGACTATACCTATATGGTAATGCACCTAAATCAAGACTAAGCAAGCTAAAAACCATTTACCACTCAGCAATAAGACTCAACGCCTTCCGCACCACCCCAATCAATAACCTACTCCACGAAGCCAATATACATCCAATAGAACATAGAACAGCATACACAACTCAAAAAAATATAAAAACTATAATCAATTCCAAATACTCCCCAATAGAAAAAATATACAACAAAATAAAAAAAGCTAAAAGAACCCCAAAACTCCTATCTTCACTACACAAAACAATAGAACAATTAAAAAATCTTAACATACAGATATCACCGGTAACATGCAAAAAAAAAAGACCCCACACTGGCTTTTCAGTAACGCCTGCATAAACACTTCACTCCACACACGATCCAAAGAAGAAACAGCACCCATAATCTACCAATTAAAATTCAATGAATTAAAAAATACAATGCCAAACAGACACTTTCTCAACACAGATGGATCTAAGTCAGCTGACGGAGTTTCATACAGCATAACAACAGAAAATGAGATAATCGAACAACATATACTGCCACATTACTCCTCCATATACACAGCCGAAATATCAGCAATCCTAAAAGCAAGCAATTACGCCCACAAACACCCAGGGAAATTTGCGATCTGCACAGATTCCCTCTCAGCTCTGCAAGAAATCGACAACATTAAAAGCCAAAATTTCTACACTACCTCTATAAGAAGCATTTTAAACAAATTTAAGAAAAATAAAACCCTGCTACTATGGGTCCCAGGACACTGGGATCATAGGAAACGAATTCGCAGACGCAACAGCAAAATACGCACATAGTTTTCCTATAATTATCCAAGAAAACCTCAATCAATCAGACATCCTTAATCACATTAAACAAAACACTCAAACTTTTAAAAACTCAATACTCAGCAATTGTTCAACTCACTACAAAAATATTAACCACGACAGCGTACCAACGAAAAACATCTCCCGAGCAGACTCAACCAAATTTTCAAGAATAAGACTAGGACACACCAACCTAACCCACGGACACTTACTCAATAAAACCCCACCACCAATCTGCACAAACTGCAACACAACCATAACAACACAACATATATTACTCGACTGGCCCTGCCCTCCAGCAGGAGAGAACGAAACTTCTAAAACAAACAATAAAAGAAATAACCTCATTTGAAAATATTCAACAAACAATACAATTCTTAAAAAATACAAAAATTTACTACTTAATATTAATATAAGCGAATCTATTATATAAATATCACCTTTACATATAAAACTCTCAACTTTAAACAAAACATTACATAGTCATTAACATTAAATTAAGAACCTGACATGCACATACACAAAAAAAACATGTATATAATCTAGCTTAAGGCCTGCAGCTGCTATAGCTAATACAAAAAAAAATTTCGCGTAAATTTCAAATAATAATAATAATAAAAAAAATCTTTTTTGGTCAGGGTCAGGGTAAAATAATCAAATTTTAAAGTCGTCAGTGGGGAAGACAACCCATATGCCACCCTTTGGTAACTAAATAATTAAACTCATGAATAGGTCGAATTAATTATGCCGTGTTTATTATGTACAACAACTTATGTTTTTCAATCTACATGAGTCCTACATGAACCCTCTCGGGTACTTTGCTCAAATTACGATTTAGTACATTTCGCCGTATTCTTTGAAAGTTCTATTAAGAATATTTCAGAAAATATTTACCTATTGCTTGAGCCAACAAATAATTGATATGAAAAATCCTTAAATCTATTCTTTTCACCTTCGTTTTTGTTAAGTTACATTTATTCACAAAGTATTAAGCAAATATTGTTAAATATAATGGTTCATTTAAAAACAATTACCCTTGCCTCCGAATACCCGATGTGCGTTAGAGCAAATAACATAAAAAAAAACTCTAAATTCGGTCGGAGCAAGCACATAAAAATTTATCAAACACAAAATTTAGAAAAATGAAACCAAAACTTTATTAAACAGTATATTTAAAATATTAAAATATATTTAATTGGTATATCGATAAATCATTATTTTTTTTATTTTATTTTATTTTAAATAGAAAGCCGTTCCAGTCTTGCAATTGGTAGAATTTTTTCTAGATAAACCCAACAATTTTGATGAACCTGTAAACTACATATGACAGATTCGATATGCAGCAATTGTAAAAACATTAAAAAACAAAAAAAAAATAAAAATATTCACTTAACCAAGTGTATTCTTTCGATCTCGACTTTCTCTTATATACAACCAATAGTGGCGCACATCTGTACCACATTTCCCGCGCAGGACCTCTCTCTGTTACACCGTGTCACACCGAGACTGCACACAACCTAGGTCGGTTAGGCTTTATTTACAAAAAACCGAAAGAGGATAGAATTGGAAGGACAGAACCAAAATCAAATTTATAATTCCATATAATTCAACATTCATTAGTTCCGAATTGTATAACAGAAATACTGCATCGACATATACATATCTATATATTTTAGAATTGATGATATTTTTGTTCCGTTCCGTTTGTGTGGATCTATGTTTCAAGGACGTTGGTGCACTACGGTCAGTTCACTTAAGTGGCACACGGTGATCCTCCGATGCAATTAGAACTGTAACTTGTAGATCGAAACACTTCATTTTTCTTTAGGGTTTTGCTATTTGACTCAAGGTCGACCTTTAGGAGTGGCTGCGGCTTTTTGTTTTTTTTTTTTTGATAATGCCGCTAATATTATAAGCTGAGAATCCCTTGACCATACACCCTTGCAGTCTGGTATCTCAGAGGGAGCGACGTCAAGTTGGATTCCTTTACTGCTTATTAGTTGATAGGAGTAAAAGTTCTATTTTGTGTTCTCCAGGTATTTAGACACAGATCGGAAGTGTTCTTCATATTTGGTTTGAACTTTGGTGTTGTTGATGTTTCCTTTAATAAGCGGAACAAAATTAAAATATTTATATATTCGCCCAGCTTGTTTGAGCTTTTTTCCCTAATATAAATAGGTGGGGGCTATAGTTTCTCTTGGGTCAGCTGCGCCGGCTCAGCTTGGCCCTAACCAACTGTCAAGAAGAAAAATCAATTGCTGTTGTTGTTGTTGGAACTGCTGGTTTGTTTGTTGGTTTGGTTAATACGGTGGATCTTTGGGTTGTTACTAACCGTGTCTTGCGGATTAGGCATACGCTAAATCTGGATGTAGCGATCCATACCGGTCTGTATTCCCGAGACCGCTTGTTGCCTATCGAAGCTTACGGTTTTTGTTGCCGTTGCAGTTGATGATAGAGCCTTTGACGCCGATTTCAGAATGTTGTTGCTTTAGTTGTTGCTGTTTTTTTTGCTGTCGTAGGAGAAAATTGCAGCACTGCCATTTATTGGTGCGTCTTCCATCAAAGTCGGTGGTGGAGGGGTCTGGCATTGATAGCTCCATGCCTTCGACGGTCAGTAGGGCCAGGTTGCTCTTTGTAGACGTTTTTTTTACCTTAGTAACGCGTCTTGATAAATAAAAATGACAATCGTTTTTTTGGTTTACGGAACTTCAACGCTCATTATTTTGATCGCCGCTCATTTGAGCATATTGCATGGGGTAATTATTAAAAGTTAAATCGCACAGGTAACAATATTTATTTAAAAGTCTCCATCGATTTACATATATTAAGGAAAGAACTCAACTCGGAGCTCTCGAAAAGCACGTCCATCCCAGTCGAGCGCAGATTGGTAAATTGACAAATCCGCTTTGAAAAAAAATCTAAAATTTATTGTCGTATACGCTTTTAGACTCGCCAATGCCTTTTCATAATTTAAGTGAGAAATTTGAAACGCTTTCACAGTTCCTAATGCACCATGTGTTAGACATGTTAGAAAAAGGTTAAATTTTTTCTGTTTGTTAGAGATGGGTTGTTATGAACTAAACTCTAAGAAAGACTTATGAAATTTTTGTAGTCGGAATGTTTTTTTATTTTTCCGAAATAGGTTTAGAGAAGGTGCATTTGGTATTCAATTTAAAACTTATCAAATGAAATAGTTTGTTCCTCGAATGCCGTTCTCATACGTCTAAGATCGTGTTTTTGCATAGCCAATATTAGGCCTTAGGCTTTGGCGATACTTCATTTCTTTTTCAATCATTTTGAAGCTAATTGGAATATATAAAAATATTTCAAGTGCAAATGTCAGACACAAGGATTAAATAAATCTCTTTCGAAAATGCTCACGTAATTATATGTTCCCTTAACAATTTTCCAGCGATACCTAAATATTAAAATTTGTTAATTATACATTTAAATTTATTGAAGATGTAAGAACAGTGCCAAAAAAAACACGTCTTCATTTGCTGAGTTATAATTTCAAACTATTTTATTTTTATAAAGTCATAGCTTAGGTAGCTAACATGAGTACCGCATAGACTTATATCTAAACAGACCCACGCAGGGGCCATTTGTTCCTCTAATCTTAGAACGGCTCTAGATACAAGCGGGGAATTGTCAATGCCCGATATGCATAGTTTTGGGGAACGAATCCATGCTTGTTCTTGTTACACTTTTAGGTATGCATACATTGTCTTAGGCCCTAGCGGTGTTTTATTTTTATATGCAACTACATACATATATGCTTAACATTGCGCTGCTGCGGCAGTTCGATCTTTTTACATAAGTTGCTTATATATACTTGTTCATGTGTGAACAGAAGAAATTTTTTGTGTTATAGGGGTTAAATGTGTACACACAGACGGACATGGATAGATCGACTCGGCTGTTGATGCTGATGAAGAATATATATACTTTATAGGGTCGGAAATGTCTCCTTCACTGCGTTGCAAACTTTTGACCAAAATTAGAATACCCTGTTAACTGAGAAATTTCAGACGTGACACAGTAGCGCCTCTAGAACAAAAACCTTTGCAAAAACAAAATAAGTCGATGTCGCAAAAACAATTTAAATCATACTATATCATAACGACAGAAAATTTTCGAAGGATTATGAATCTTCAATAAAATTAATTTTAGGATCTATAAGAAGATGTGAACATTCAAAGTTGTAAAATGTTTCCATTTTTGCATCACAAGAACAAAATGGAAAATTGGCAGACTTTCAGAAATTATTACACAACACGAAAGGAAGCTAACTTCGGCTACAGTTTTACATTTTTTACATGTAAAGTTAAATATATTTTTTCCTCCACATTTACCGATTGTTTGCATGCCAGCTATATGATATAGTTGTCCGATTCTTATGAAATTTACAACAAAATTCTAAAAAAAATATGAAACACTTGCATTTTAGAGTAGAAGAAATTTTGTTGAAAACTGACAAAGTTATAATTTTTTTTCTAAAAATTTTCTGACCGTTCCTATGGCAGCTTTATAATCTAGTAGTCCGATTTTTATAAAATAAAATCTAAAAATCAGAAACAACATATAAAGATCACAACCAAAATTTGATCAAGATATGTTAAAAAACAGTGAAGTTATAATTTTTTTACAATAAATTTACGGATCGTTTATATGGCAACTATATAATATAGTTGACAGATCCGGCTCGTTCCGACTTATATACGAGTGAGAGTATATAGAACACTATATGCAGAGTTTCATTCAGATAGCTTTAAAACTGAGGGACTAGTTTGCGTAGAAACGGACAGACGGACAGACCGGACATGGCTAGATCGACTCGGCTGTTGATGCAGATCAAGAATATATATATCTTATATGGTCGGAAATGATTCCTTCACTGCGTTGCCAACTTCTGACTGAAATTATAATACCCTGCAAGGGTATAAAAATATTAAAAAAACTAATAATATTTAGAACGTAAATACATAAATAGGTACATTTTAGACACAAATAAACAAAAATGTCTGATAGCATGGCCGCGATTAAAAATACCGAAATGAGTGAGGAGATGCATAAGAGCGCCATTAACTGCGCAATACAGGCCCTCGATAAGTAAAACATTGAGCATGATATTGCCAGATATATCAAGACGGAGTTCGACAAAATGAATAATCCCAGATGGCATTTCATTGTTGGCAGTAACTTCGGATCGTATGTGTCGCACGAGCCGCACCATTTTATCTATTTCTGTTTGGGCCAGGTAGACATTTTATTGTTTAAAAGATAAATAATTGTCGAGTCGAATAAAATGGTGAAACAACACGAATAACAATCCCACTTGTTTATTTTTTAATATCTGAAAATGATTCTAGCATTGGGATCAATTCGTCAAATACATAAAATCTTAGTATGGAAGGGGAGGTATTAACTACCCATCGCCATGAAATAAAAGACATTTTTATAAAATCCTACAAATGTATAAGCCGAAACAGGCCTATACAGCAGGACACACTAAGAAAACATGCAAAAATACTTGTCGACTCATTTAATGAGGCAAGAACATTAGTGCACGAAAAAAAAATAATAAGTACAGCGAACTGGTCAAAGGTATCAAAACTATTGATCAAGTTACGTTTGAACCTATTAGCGGTCAGAGAGAAGTATAAATTAGATATAACAATACCAACGATTTTAAGTACTCCTCTGACAATAGATCCAAGTGAAGAAATTTAATCAAATAACCCTGAAAAAACTGATTCAGACACTCAAGAAAGCTCTGACTCAGAGGTAGAGGAAGAAACCAATTTAGAAGAAACCGATCTACACGATCAAACCATTCCTGCGATATTAATAAGACCAAAAACCCAGGAAGAGGATACTGACGATTCGGACCTAGACATAACAGAATATAAACCTGCAATAATGGCGGACGAAACGAAACCCAAAGGGCATACATAAAAGAAATCTCGATTGCCATCCCGGAGTTTAACGGGCAAAGACTTCATCTTCAAAGATACATAACAGCTTTGAGATTGGACAAAAGGCACATTCGAAGCCTTGGCTGTAGAAGTCATTAAATCCAAAATTATTGGATTGATACTATGCAGAGTCCAAACGAAACAATTATAGATGCAATAATAAAGAAATTGCAAGACACTATAGTCGGTGAAACATCCGACGTAGTTAAAGCCAAAACGGCAAAAACAATTCAGAAAGGCAAAACAGCAGAAAAATATACAACCGAAATAGATAACTTACGAAAGCTCCTCGATGCTTCGTATATTGACGAAGGCCTATCAGCCGAACACGCTGACAAATTCAGCACAAAGGAAGCCATCAACACAATGGTTAAAAATTGTGAGCATGGCCGCCTTAAAACAATATTGGAAGCAGGCAATTACTCAACTATTAATGAAGCCGTCACTAAGTACATACAATGTATTACTGAAATGACGGGCAATGCTAACTCAATATCGTACGCCCACAGAGGAAACAGCTATCGCGGTAACAACTACAAAAGCAATTGTCGTTGTAGGTAACCGAGGTAACTACCGAAACAATGGCCATAACCAAAATAACGGTTACAACCGAAACTATAATAATCAAAACAACAATTATTAAAGAGGAAATAACTGAGGGGGAAACAATAACAACAACAATAATCGCAACAACAATGTTAGAGTAGCCCAGACCGCTTCGGAAAGCACCTTTAGATACACAGCAGTAGAAAACATTAAAATTCACACCATCAATCTCAGTCAAAGCACATTCGTCACTTTTATAAATGTAGCAACAGGAAAAGAATTAGTTTTTTTTCCGGCATTTTCCAAAACATCCAAAATAATCATATAATCAACATACAGGGAATCAGTCTGGAGGTTACCAAGTCAAAAGGATTAACTTCCACCGAAATACAAACTTCTAAATATATAATTCCACACGACTTCCATAAAGTAAATTTACAATTCGCTATTCCTTGTGATGAAATACTAGGAATCGACTTTATTAAAAAATACAACTGTCAATTAGATTTCAAGCCGTCTGAAGACTGGCTTATAATTAGACCAAATAACCTAAAATATCCGATTTATATACCAATAACATACAGTTCTGGCAACAACTCCATAAATCTGCCAACAAGAACCCAAGTCTTCCGAAAAATTGAAATAAACTCAGAAGAAGACAGTGTATTAATTCCGAATTAAAAAATCCAGCATGGAATTTATATTGCAAATACTATATCAACAGTCCAAAATCCATACATAAGACTATTAAATACAAAAAATACATATGAGGTAAGAACATTCAACATAAATAATTTTCAAACTATGATGTAGTTTAAACAGACTTAAAACCCGAGAAAAAACACTATTAACCCAACTTACAAAAAACTTTCCGCCACAATTTAATGAACAACTAACAACATTATGCACCCAGTATAGCGATGTATTCGGACTAGAAACCGAATCGTTCACGACCAATAATTTTTATAAACAAAGACTAAGATTGAATGATGATGAACCAGTATATTTAAAAAATTATAGAAATCCGCATAGTCACCAAGACGAGATCCAAAAACAAGTCCATAAGCTCATTAATGATAAAATAGTGGAACCCTCTGTATCGCCTTATAATAGCTCAAAAAGTACCCAAAAAGTCACTGTTCAAACATGACGGGATAGCCTTCTGAACCTATGATGGTCCACTAACTATTACCGTTCCTAACGATGGTTCTTTAAAACGCTAGGTTCGACGGTGCGCATTCTTGCTGTGCTCGGGTCCAGCTCGTCGGATGGGGCGGGGTTTTTCTCCCCTAGCTATCTTTGTTTACAACACAGTTCAATATAATGCGCAAGAAAAAAAAAAAACTAAATCAAACGGCCTCTAAATCGGTAAGAAAACAAATAAGGCAAGGAAAAGATCCAGCGCCGCTAAGCGTAAAATTATCAACTAAAAAGGGAAATCGGGCTCAGTTATGGGATCACAGGTGTTATGAGTCCCGGTTCTCTACTCACCCAACCTTGACAACATATTTAAATTTGACTGTTGTCCCAAATCAAAGACTTATTACTTTATTCTAGTAGATATTGGCATGAGTACTCGACGAACGGAGAGAATAATAATTTAAGCAACCATATTTATAACAATAGAGTTCATTTTAATTTCATAATAATTTCACGAAGACTAACAGTAATAATTTACATCTAACATTAACTCAATAATCAATAATAATGTAATAGCACAGAATCTTCAGTTTTAAGAGTTTAATTGGGCTGAATATCTCATCTTATATCATAAAAAAAATATATATATATATATATTTATATATATATATAAGCATATAAATACATACTCATACAAAACTCACAGTATTACTCTCACCGATGTATCGTTGGGCCCAAGATGACTCCGATGTAGTTGCTGTATATTTAAGAATGTTGGTTAAATATATATATATATAGAGAGAAAGATATTTCACAGATTCCAAATTTCATATTGCTCAGTCTTACATATTACTTTTCCTAAATTAATTTATGCACTAATTCCTAGTTAAACAAAAGAAAAAAAAATGTTGATACAAAGCAGAACTTCGAATTCCTATTCATCTTAATCTATTTGATTGCTAGATTTTATATTGAATTATAACAAGAACAACAAATATATATATATGTAATTTTCAAAGAAGTCACAACGCTCGACCGCCAGAGGGCGTTCTAGTGGTCTTACTTAGCACAAAAGACAAAAAAATATAAGCTTTATCTCTCAGCTCTTACGCCTCCAAACTCATACACAATAAATGTTTTGGTGCAATATGAATTGGGTTTGGGGGGTTTAATTACGCAACAGGGCTTAATATCTTTGTGATGAATCCCGCCGGTCTTTATAGCCTTCCAGACATCTCTTTTAAGGCCTAGGTAGAAGCTACTTTCTCGGGCCTCGGAGTGTGGTCTTGATTACGTAATCTCCCCGTGTCGGCACCTTCTGCTCAGATAGCGGTTGCACGCGGCTTCAGCCAAGTTGCAGAGAGTTTGCGCGGAGCGCTCTCTAAGCCCCTTTGCCTTAACAAACGGCCGATGTCTTCTTCTTGTGGCACAACAACTAACACTTTTCACTTTAATGGGATCCACTATATTCGTTTTTATTTATTAGCTAACATAAAGTTTTCAGGCACACGTTGAGGTGTGAAAAAAAATAAAAACTCGATACGAAGATATATATGTAACTTCTTGGTAGGTGCTGATAGCTCGCCGAATGTAAGTGGAATGATTGCACGTGAACTTTTATTTTTATACCCAAAACTCCAAGTAAAGCTGAAAGCTTTGACATAGCTGTGAAATCGGGTGATCTTCTCGAGTTCTTTCATTCCACTAGTTACAGTAAGTGCATTAGCGAGGGCGGTTATCAAAGTTGCTTTATTGATTGTACCTAACAATAAGCACTGCCTGAGTTTTTGTTTTATTCGAGAAGTTGGATACTACAGAGCCAAATATTTTTCATGCCTTGATTTAATGTCAGGCTTTCACGAAATTGAACTCGAAAAAAGTTCACGGGATATCACATCCTTTTCAACGAACAATGGTTCATCGCTTCACGCGAATACCATTTGGCTTAAAAATAGCGCCAAACTCTTTCCAGAGAATGATGACTATTGCTTTCTGTGGATTTGAACCTTCGCAAGCATTTCATTATATGGATGACTTACTAGTCATGGGATGTTCCGAAAAACATATGCTCAAGAATTTAACTGATGTCTTCGAGAAATGTAGGCAACATAACCTAAAGTTACATCCTGCACAGACAAAGTAATCTTGCCCGACGACAAAGAAATCTTGCCTGACGACAAAAAATACGACGTTATTCAAAATTATCCAGTCCCGCACGACGCGGACAGCGCTAGAAGATTTGTTGCATTTTGTAATTATTACAGACGGTTTATAAGAAACTTTGCTGATTATTCCCGTCACATA
>VNJR01005185.1:0-11875 GCA_008042585.1 Drosophila punjabiensis
CGATCCAGACCGCTTCAACTTGCACTCCGCCATTTTATGTCCTGGTTTCTTGCATACGTGGCACACGATTTTGGCTCGCTTGTAGTCGCCGCAATTACCATCAGTACTCCCAGCACTCCTCTTGTTGTCAAATGTAAATGCTTTTAGTTCCATCTGAAGTTGACTTCTATTTTGAACATTTGACGAAAACACCATACGCCGCAAACGGTTGTCAAAATTGGCCATATGCGCAAGTACCGTGGATACAGCTATTTCCTCGGTGTTCATATTGCGCCATTTTGTGATCAATGACGTCACCATACGGCTTGGGTACACTGCAGGGCACTCGTTGTGGGCTGGACGGCTGTTCAGCAAATTTAGGAACATAGCTGCCAGCGTTTCCTTAATCTCGAAACGCTGTATAAATCGGTCTTTAAACTGCTCCCAATTAATGCCGGGATAGCACATCTGTGCAAGCCACGTTGAAGCACTGCCCTGCATGCAACTACTCAACATCATGATTAGTGCGCTGCTATCAATCTGCTGTCCGTCCGCAATAATGCTTGTCGTTGCACACCATTGAGTCGCATCAGCTTCAGTTGATTAAATTTTGGCAAAACCACTTGATTTTGTGGACGCACAGACGCTTGCAAAGCTTTACACATTTCGACGAAATTGCGATTCTGCAGTTCCATAATAGTACGCCTCTGATCTTCATAAAATGCAGGAGCTGGCACTGATCCCACTTCTGATGTCGGGCTATCGTTAGGATTTTTCATATTTAATTGCTCAGATTGTACACGAATACACTTGATCACGCCACTGCCAACTTGAGGCTCTCCGCCAGCACCCTAGCATACCGAATATGCTATCCAGAAAATGCTGCAACGAATATACTTGTATATCTGTCTCTCGCAGTGGCTCAAGCATACACGCACAACAATCGTAGTGTGCATCTCTTTCTCAAACCTCTAACCTCACACAACATCTCTCTCATGTTCGCATCGAACTATCCTGACCATCTGGCGAATAGACGGAACAAAACGAGTGCTGAGACGAGAATTGTCACTTGGTACACGCATTTGATTTAATTCTTTTACAGTGACTACCATAATTTAAGGCCCGACAGATATGTATTAATTCATTAAATATATGGAATGTAAACGATGTATAACTGTTGGAAACTATATGCATAATTTCATGGATAATTGTTTATGGCGCTATGACACAGTAATGCCGTTCTCATTAATTAGCTACTTCATTTGGACCTTAAAAGAGACAACTATGTGTTATTTTGCTAGAAATATTTTGGTAATGCGACGGTCACACCGATTCAAAAAGGTAAACAACAACAAGTGCCGCAAGTCGCAATAAATAAATATGCATTTCTTGAGGCCTCGTCGAAGTAACATGCTAGTGGCCACAAGTTGCATAAACAACATCAAAAATTTTAATGTAAATTAATTTCGCAGCTTAAGAACCTTGGCACCGAAAACATATTAGTTTTGTTCATTGTGCAGCCATTGTGCAGTTTAGTTCTAGCAAATATTTGCAGAAAAGTAAAAATAAAACATTTTATTTGTTAGACCATTATGTCAATGAGCTGGCTAATATACTCTTCAATTACAATTTTGCTCATTAAAGCACTATATTGTTATCGGTTCAAATGTGGTATCTAGATAATTGTATGTAGATCTATCGAATTCTGTGGTTAACGCAGTTTTAATACATTAATTATGCATTAGAAGTGCCATTTAGTCATCTTGCTCGCACTTGTGTAAAACACTATAGCGCTGCCAAATCTTTAAAAAATCTCTAGTTAATGCGGTAGTGTCAGACTAGTATTACCAGTGTGTTCAGATAAATTAAAGAAAATGCATGAAAAGCCATGACAAGGGTCAGCTAAACAGATGTGTTTTGTCAACAAACTTTTTAAAGAGATATTAAAATGTTTAAATCCATATTAATTTACCTTTATAAAGTTTTTTACGAATTGGACATTGGAATACCATTTATTGATGAAGTCGCCGATATTGAGCTAAAGACAAATAAACAAATAAAATGTATTTTGTGAATCAAATCTAACATAAATAACCCAATCTATACCGATTTCTTTTAACTTAACCTTTTCCTGTCGGCTAGAAATGCACTTCATGCGAAAATTCATAACTCCTGAAAAAATGATTAAATTCAATTATTCTGACTTTAAAATCACAGCTATTTTGCATGTTGCCCGCAACAATTAGTTCGCTCGCAACATTTTCGCGCGCAACAATTGTCTTATGTTAGCACCTTCAAAATCGATAAAGACAAAAAATCTTCTGCTTCCTTTTATTCGTTTTTAGGGTGGTACGAATAGGGCCTTCCCACAGAGATACATCCACCGTCCTCCATACCATAAGGTTTTGCCGTTCCGAAATTTATCTTTTTTTCTCCATCCTCAAATTGTATATCCAAATCTAACCGGGGTTTTTGGTCGATAGCTAAGCGATGGTTTTCGGTGCAACTCTCAATTCATTTTCTTATCGGTACCATTCACTATGAAAATGTAAACATAGATGGCCCGGAACAATTGGAAAATTGATAGACAGCTTAAAAAGTATACATAAGAAACATGTCTTGAACGTTCAAAATCTGGAACGTTCTACGGTTCTTCTGTCGTTAAACAGTCCAAATATTTTAGGATGGAGAAATGGAAGGTGAAATGGACGTAGCTCTGTGGTAATCAAAGTTTCACATTTGTCAAATTCCCAACTGTTTCACACGGATGGGTTTTCTGGGAAGGCAGTATAACACAACGAAAATCCGCTGACACAATTGTGATAGCTCTACCTATATATATTTTGCTCGGTTACCAGTGTGTCCAAAAAATTAAGGAAAAGGAAAACATAAAATAAATATGTATGCATCCTTGCTCTTGCTGTAAGGAGCCGACGTCGTTCATCTTTACGTTCAACTGTTTGTAAGACGCGTTCGCCTATCGTCTTCGACAGTTATCAGTGACACTTGCTCAAGAAGGCGGAAATTGTACACATTTTCGAGCATTTCTAGCTGGAAGGAAATAATATTGAGGGGATTCTGTTTCAATATCAGAACGTCTATCTGATCAAATGGTAAAATTTGACGGATACTATAAGCTTTTTTGCCGAGATCGTCAAGTGTGGATGCAAAAGGAAATAAACAATTTTGAGAACGATGTAGCTTTATTTGCGCTAAGACTTTTGTTGTTGCCGTGGTCGAACTCAAATGTGGAAAAAGTTTTTAGTTAAATGAACAATGTTAAAACTAAATTGAGCAACAGAATGGCCGTTTAGACATTGAACTATATTTTAAACATAAGGTAATATATAAGCGTTACCATAACTACAAAGTCCCAGTTTATGCTTAAAAATTATCGGAACCAACCAAACTTACAAATTTTTAATTATAACTGACGAATAAACTGTCAGCATATAAGAAAATATCGTTTTACTACAGCGCTAGCTTACTAGAGATATTTTTTTAGCTTTCAAAAAACATTTTTGGCTGTCTCTAGATTATTATTAAAGCTTAGGTTAGCTTTTTGATGCCTTGAAGAGTTGGCAACACTGCAGAAAAGTAAACATTCGATACATCGATAGTACTATCGATAGTTTTCTAGCTCGGAAAGGTAATAGCAGCAAATAAAAACAATTATACATATGGATGTAGACAAATACATAAGTTTTCTGCCTTTTTTTTTTTATTGACTTCTGACCTAAAACCATTCGTAGCAGTATTTTCAAACCTATCGATCCAAGTGGTTTGTATTGGAATAAAAGCGCATTCTTGATCACTTTTGTAATATTTTTGACAAGTAAACATGCATACACACATAATACGTATTACATATGTAGTAGATGTATTGTATTAGATGTATGTAGTAGATGAGAGGAAACTTTCAATAAATTGTTAACAAGGTAATACTTTTAATCTTGTCGCAATTTTTAGTATAATAATTTTACGCCAGGTCACTACGTACATTTTAAATACTTTAGATACATATGTATAATGTGTAAGTTGCATCGTTTTCGTCTCAGACAGTGGGTTTTTTAGTCAATATTAACCTATAACTGGCAGAGTTGACATTTCTGACTTTCGCACAGTTTTTATTCATAAAAATTGTGACATTGAAATGAAACAGCACAGACCCTTTGTACACACAGTCTCACACAACCCAAGAAAATATGCAAACATGGAATTTAACGTTCAACGGTTATGTTTTTGCACTGCGACTCGAAATTCGGAATTCTGTTATTTTAATAAAAATATGCGCTATTCGGTAATCTTAAAATACCTTGTTATTCTAAAGCAGTCTCAAAAATTGACTTAAAGCTAAGAAAGACTTAACAATTTTGTCAAATGCTATTCTTCTTTGCCTGAATGTTGACTTTTGGGTCCTTAAGAAGTTAAAAGGAAAGTATATTAACAGTAACGTAAAAAAAATAATTCTGAAAGCACGTCTTAAGGACTTGCGCTTATAAAAAACCAAAATTAACCGGTAACTGCTTTTCTCAAAAATCTTAATATATTTAAATCTCCTGTCACGATGTTTGTCCGCGAGTGACTCCTGAACTGCTTAACAGATTTCGTTTAAATTTACACGCAATATGAAGTTTGGTTCAACTTAAGGTAGCTTATATTTTTATACCCTTGCAGGGTATTATAATTTCAGTCAGAAGTTTGCAACGCAGTGAAGGAATCATCTCCGACCCTATAAAGTATATATATTCTTGATCAGCATCAACAGCCGAGTCGATCTAGCCATGTCCGTCTGTCCGTCTGTCCGTCCGTTTCTACGCAAACTAGTCCCTCAGTTTTAAAGTTATCTGAATGAAACTTTGCAGATAGTCTTCTATATACTTTCACTCGTGCATATGTCGGAACGGGCCAGATCGGACGACTATATCATATAGCTGCCATACAAACGATCCGTAAATCTTGATCAACTCTTGGTTATAAGCTTTATACATTGATTCAGATTTTTAGATTAAATTTTATAAAAATCGGACTACTATATCATATAGCTGCCATACGAACGGTCGTGAAATTTTCAGAAAAAAATTATAGCTCTGTCAGTTTTCAACATAATTTCTTCTACTTTTAGATACTAGTGGTTCATATTTTTTCAGAATTTTGTTGTAAATTTCATAAGAATCGGACGACTATATCAAATAGCTGCCATACAAACGATCAGTAAATGTGGAGAAAAAAAATGTTACTTTACATGTAAAAATGTAAAAAAACTGTAACAAAAATGTAAAACTGTAAAAATTGTATGAATATGAAAGTAATTCATATTATATTATATTGAGATAGATTATAATTCACACAATTGGAATCTGCAAGGGTATACCAACTTCGGCGTGCCGAAGTTAGCTTCCTTTCTTGTTAATTATAGGTTCAATTTTATATTACTTCCAATTATTTGTCTATAATTAATTGACATTCACAATTATCTGTAAACTCTAAAAGATTCTAACAGATGTCGATACTTTTTGACTGGATTGAGTAAGTAATCAAAAGATGGTACTGCTATGGTAAACCGACAACCGAAGCTAAAATTCAATAGCATGATTAATTATGAAGCTCTAAATTAATTTAAAGTACTGCAATTCGTATAAGACTTAAAAGAACAATACGCGCATCTCGAACAGCTAAGAATTTCTGTCTATGAATGAATATATGAATATTGAAATAAATAAAAATTCTAGTTTAGTTTTTAGGCGAATTAAAGTGAAGTAAAGTTTTATTAACAATGCCGCGACTATGACAGTGGAATCTTTTGCGTAATGCAAGAAGAATACGAAACATTGCAAAAGAAAGGGCTGAGAAGAAAAACCAATTGCTGTACTTCGTGCTTTTCAATCATAAGAAACGGCTCGGTTGGCAATGCAATATCGTCGAGCGATCAATTGGAACTACGCATTCATTCAAATTTATTGACTGGGTCACAAATGAATGAATGAATTTTAAACTTCTTGGATATCAACTTCACAATTTATATTAAAATTTGTCTCTGTAGTAATCATGCTACGAGCAATGTTTTAAAATGACTATACTGAAAGGAAAATTTGAAGGTGTGGAAGTTCTTATTTTTATTCCTAATGAAGTCAACCGATTTGATTTTTAAAAGACTAGTTTCCGGTCGGCCTTGCATTTGCCATGACCATCGACAAATCAAAAGGCCACTCTTTAAAAGTTTATGATGAATCTAAATCATCCGTGACTTTTCCATGGATAATTATATTTGTCTGCGTTTTTTGTTTTTGGGCCTGATAATAAAGCAAAAATATCGTGTATTACAAGATTCTTAAGTAAAGAGCAACCTATGTACTAAAACACAGAAACAAAAATAAATGATTTATGTAGGGACTATAGTAGCCCTAAGCAAAAGGAATGTTGAAAAAAAGAGAGAATAAAAGAAGATCCGGAGCAGAACAGACACGATAACTCTGCTTTGGTCCTAAATATATTTTTTTGCGTATTTTGAACAATGTTCAAAGCTTTAAATTCGGACGAGGCAACGTTCGGCGAATCTGCTAGTAATAAATATATGATTATAACAAATAAGTAATGTATGTATGTACTATATAATATATGGGCATTTTAAGAGGAAGGCCAACGAAATAAATTTTTTTTTTTAACATTACAGTATGAACTTTTTTAGATTGATATAATTTCAATAATTTTGCATAGATTACGAAATATTCGAAGGCAAGGTGCACTACCGTCAGTACACTCAAGACACCAAGCACGTGCCTGTTTGGTTGTAGGCGCGATGGAAAATATAGAAAAGAATACTAGGAAAATTACTACCGGCGTGCTGTCTGGTTGTTTGTTTGCATGCGTACTAAGTGGGTTAAGATTAAAACTTTTAGTGTAATTGTGTATTAATCATTATAGTTTGCCCATTCAATTAAAAAAAAGTTCTACATTGGCGCAAGACTAAGGGTAATAAGGAATTAGTGTTTCTAAAGGTAATGCCTAGCATAGTTCTACGGGTGAGTAAATTAATTAGGAGGAGTCTACTGTAATCTTCGATCTGCATCCCAGTTTAAACTGCGAAGAGCAATAAGTAAAAAATTCTTTTGAACTGATTCAATGCGTTAACTGTGGACGCCATACTGAGGACTCCAAATGTGGTGTAATTACATTTTCGAAAAATTTTGGGATGGCTGACAACTTAGAGAGTTGTAGTTGTTGGCATGCGATTTGCTACCAGAGGAAAGTGGGAGGTTTCTAAGGATAAGGTAACAAATTTCAATAGGGTCTTGCACAATACCTAACACACAGCCAGGTATTTCGTCGGGACCTGGCAAAAAAACTGGCTTCACGCGATGAAGATCCAAAAGAAGAGAGCTTGCGTTCAAATTAGGTTCGATTTGGGCATGTTTTAGAAAAAAGTGTGATTAGAATCGGTGGAGTTTAAATATGTTGTTTAAAAAAAAATGTGCAAATAGATCAGCTAATGGCTGATCATTATTCTGAAATAATATAAAATGCTTGTATCTCAAAGTAGAAGAAAATATGGTTGAAACTGATAAAGTTGTAGTAAAAATATTATAATAAGCTTATAACCGAGAGTAGATCAATTTATGTTAAAAAAAAACAGTGAACTTATAATTGTTTATCTACAAATTTACGTATCATTTTTTTTGGAAGCTATATTATATAGTTGACCGATCCCGTTCCAACTTGCAGAGTTTCATTTAGGTAGCTTAAAAACTGAGGGACTAGTTTGAGTATAATAGGACAGACGAACATGGCAAGACCGAGTCGGCTGACCATGAATTTATATACCTTTTAGGGTCGGAAATGTCTCTTTCACTGCGTTGCAAACTTCGTAATAAAATTATAATGCCTTGCAAGAGTATAATAATATATAAATGATCCAATAGCAAACCGTGGAGAGCTTTGTGGAATGCCTTTGAATAATTTGTGTATATCGAAAGAGATGTTGTTGACTCGAACCCTGAAGGAGGTGTGTAAAGTGTGTAAAGCCTTCAACCGATGCCCCAGCGCTCGAGTCTACAAAACACTGCATATAGCCCCATGCTATCAAAGGCTACCTGATTATGGGAGACTAGCGTGGTGCCCGCAGCTTGGCTTACGGCATATATTTCTTATGCATATCTGTATACCGTTTATTCGCATTTATCTTAAAGGTGCAAATCGTATGTAGATATTCCACAGCATTAGTTTTATATATAGAAAATGACTCTCCCCTTCCACTTTCGCAGCAACGACTTAGATGAAGTTTATTTGTGTGTGTGTGCTTAACACTTCATTTAATTTAATTTTATTGTAATGTTTAGTCTAACTATAAAAAATTAATTTTTAAATCTTCGAAAAAAATAAAATAAATAAGAAACATACAAATTTCTAATAGCTCCTTTTTCTATGATATCTCCACAGTGAGGTCCTGCCGAGGGATAAAAAAGTAGACTTAGCCCTTTACGCGACATTTTGCAATCGCAACATTTACCTTTATGATTTTTCGTAATTTTCTGCCGAACTTTCTTGAAATTTTCATTTTGGAAAACAATAAAAGTGGCATTTATTACATTTTTAAACTTCGACTTAGTCGATCCAGAAACAATCCACCCAAAATTAGTATTTTGACCTAGTAGGCCATTAATTTTTGTCAAACCTTTCTTTATGATATGTGTGTATAAATCCGCTTCAATAATCACATCAACTCAACCTGGCTCTTTAAAGTCCGGGTCAGCTAATGCAAAGTTTTGCCATTACTTTAACAATACTTTAACAGTATTATTGCCTTAGTTACCAATGGCTTCTTTGAGTTGAAGCCGTTTATGATCAATTTTATTTTATATTTTGACACACATGTATCTGTAGCCGAAATGCCACTAATTTCAGTTTTTGATTTAATTTTTGGCAACTTTAGAGTCTTTGCTGCCTCCTCTGATATTATGGTACTTTGTGACCCACTATCAATCAAAGCTCTTAAATTTTTAAAATAGCTGTTAGCCGATTTTACTTGAATTCTTGCCGTGCAAGCAATGCCTGAGTTGAAGTGATGCAGGTGTTAACTTTTTCTTTTTGTTGAGAATTGAAATGCAACATGGTATGATGTCCTTTATTACAATACGAACATAAATATTCGCTTGTACATCTTATGCCTCTAAAATTTTTAAGGCATTTTGTACATAGTTGTACTTTTTTATATGAATAAATATTTTTATTTGAGAAATTAAAATTTTCAGAAGTATAAACCTTTTTTGATGGATTTGTATTTTTATTAACATGTTTTTTCTCCTGAACGGAGCTAGTCGAACTCAGTCGTTGTTCCAAAAAATCTATAACATCCGATAATTTCTGGATGTCCTTGGCCTTTTTTATATGACTCTCATTTAATTAAAGAGTCTGTGTATTGAATTTCCTGAGCACCATATGCGCAAATAACACATTGACCTCATCCGTTAGATTGGCCTTTACTTACTTTACTTTTTGACGGAATCAATATTTAAAATTGCCAAATTCATCAACCGACTCAATTGCTCTCAGAAAATCTTACGATTATTTTCGTACCGCTTGGTTAGAAGGTCCTAAGCGGCATCGTAATTCGCAGCAGAGCCCATTAAGAGATGAGCGACCACATTTTGCGCTTCACCTTTTAGGACCGACTTCAAATAATTAAATTTTAAGGAGGTACTGAGACTCTCCCTTGAATGTATCAATTCAATGAATAAAAAGGTCCCACTCTTTGGAATCGCCGCCAAATGTGGGTACCTCGATTTTTGGTAGGGTCGGTAAATCTTGAATTTTACACATACCCTCCAAATTTACCTTGCCCTTTTCTTTCATCTGTTCGTTTATCTCAGATGAGATATTTTGGATATCAAATTCCAAATAGTTGTTTAAGTTTGTAGTTTAAGATGGTCAACATTTTGCCAGAGAAAATTAAATACGCAAGGTTTCGCGTTTCTGTCTCTGTATTTCTACATATGTTTTAAAGTTTTTACATTTTTTCTTCTAATAAAGGATGATTGTGTACTTTGCTAACTGACGCTGACTGCGCGACCTTTCTTGTATAAGGTGAAAAGCATTAAAAATCTGTTCATACCACTTTTTATTAAAGTAGTCGTGGATTTTTAACCCAATAAAATATTATAAAATATATATATTTTTTTTATATTATTATTTTTTTTTAAATATTGGTTGTGCTGTCAATGTCTTCTCTGCCGCTGTCGTAGCTCCAGTCGCTGTCTTCGCTGCCGTCGCTGCAGGTGTAGTTGCTGCTGCTGATGTCGGTGTAATCGCGTGGCTCAATTTATAATTTTTTGAGCGCTGCGCAATAATTCGATTCTCCTTTTTAAATCGATTTATTAAATTTATTGTCAATGCACTTTTATATTTTATTCAATTTTTAGCATGCCTTACCACATGTTTACCTTTAGCTTTATTTTTAGTTTATAAGGTGCTTTTATAAAAACATAAAAATAATATAGTGTTTATTTTTAGTTTTATTTATTATTTTTCACTGCTGATGTCTATGGCCTCAACACGCCTATTATAACACCAAACCATTAGAATGGTAACTGGCAACCTTTAGCTTTATTTCAAGACTAAAGTGTCTATGTTTAATAACATAAAAGATTTTAGAATATATTTTTGTTTTAATAGTTATATTCTCTCTTAGAACATCTCTCCGTGGCAGGTCCGACGATCCTTCAGCGATGGCAGACACAGAAGACGCAGCCTATCGTTATATTAAGGGAGGTGACGATGAGATTCCCAGTTAAGTCCCCGTAGAGCAAACAAAAGAAATTGTTTCTGAACTGATTCGATAAGGTCTTAAAATTTCGCATATTGAGGTGACCATACTCACGAACAATATTCCAGAATTGGGCGAACAAGAGAGACATAAAGGAGTTTAGTGGTATAGGGATCATCAAACTCCTTCGACCAGCGCTTAACGAAGGCAAAAACCCCTTTGGCTTTACCAACAAATATGCCAATATGGTTGGTGAAGTTTAAGTTAAAGAGAACTCCAAGGTCAGTAACTGAGTAAATGCGTTCCAAAAAAGACATACATTTACATTTGGAGTTATTGAGGAATAACAAATTGTTGTTGCACCAGGACAACATATTGATCAAGTCCGTTTGCAAAAGCGTATGAGAGTCTGAATTCGTCAGAGGCAAACATAGTTTTACGTCACCAGCGTACATCATCACATGGGAATAGAAGTTACATGTACACGATTTGAAAATTAACCCTTAAAAGCAAGCACAAGTGGCGATCCAGTTAATCAACAAAACAGGAAAGCTCAAAAGTGTACGTTTTTTTAAAAGTAGCAGGTGATTCACAGAATCAAAGGCTTTGCTGAAGTCTGTAAAAATAACATCAGTTTGTGTGTTGAATTTAAACGCGTTTCTAATGACAGAACAAAACTCCAGAAGGTTTGTGGAAGTAGAACGTTGTCTCATAAAGCCATGCTGCGAGGTGGACATTAATGAAGCTGATCAGTAACTAAAAGTTCAAATAATTTTGGAACATAGAAAACTACAGAGGGATTGCAAAGCTTAGTGCGATAAGCTTTGCAATCCCTCTGTAGTTTTCTATGTTGGATTTACCACCCTTTTTGTGAAGGGGAATTATGAAGGATTCCTTCCAACATTCGGGAAAAAATGAAAACTGAAGAGACAACTGATACAGCTTGGACAGTGGACTACTTAGCGCACTAGCACAATTTCTCAAAACACAGCTGGGTACCAAATCTGGACCAGAAGAGAAGGAAGGTTTGAGTGTTTTGAGGTTCTGAAGAACATCATCATCACTGATCGTGGGCATGAAGATGCAATTGGAGTGCGGAAGAGGATATGGATACGATGAGGTAGTATCGAAGCTAAT